>JASDQU010501549.1:18389-46041 GCA_032191745.1 Picea mariana | reverse complement strand
TTGCACCCACCTCCACCCTTGCCACTTGCACTCAATGCACTATTGATAGTGTTACAACTTACCACCCAAACCCTTACTTTATGCAATAAAGTCCTAAAACACAAGTAAGACTTTGGAGAAACTAAGAGGGGCTACCCACCGTCACCACAGTAACTCCCTCTCTCACTTTAGGCTGGCTCTCCTCCGACACGAGGGGGTTATCCCTAAGATAGAATTACTAAGTTCATGCATTGAAGGCTAAAGTATAGATGGAGAATTAGACTTAGTAAAATAGAGATGTAAAATACACTTTAGATTTAAGTGGAYGGTGGGTTGCTAAGGCCAATTCCAATCCAAGGGTTATGGAGTCAAAGTAAACAAACAAAGAGGGCTTGAATTTATATGAAGAAGATGTAGTCAAGCCATACACTAATGTGCCATGACTAGTCCAAAAGGATTCTTAGCTTATGAGAGTGAGTGAGAGCCCTAACAATAGATGCACCATCACAACCAATGTATTTAAAGACAACAAATGATGTGCAACCCAAATAGTGAAGGAAGAGCCATCACATGAAGATGATAAGGAAAAATGACCAAGAAAGACAATGTTCAAAGGAATGGACAATCTAAACAACAAGTCACATCTTCACTAACAATCTCATAGGATAAAAAGAGCCACTAACGTGTACAAACATCAAATCTTTTATTGTAGAAGAAAACTTCCCCAATATCCAAGATTACATCAAGGGCTAAGGAGGGTTGGGAACCTCACACTTAGTCCCTTCTCTTATGCAAAGACTTGCCCTCAAAAGAGTAAAGTTAAGAAAGCTTTCGACAAGTCAGCTAGGAAGAGGGACTTCATTGTTGGGGATACAGTTTTGTTATGGGATAAAGGCAGAGAGAAACCTAGAAAGCATGGCAAGTTTGACAGTATGTGGTTGGGTCCATATGTGATCCGAGAAATAGCAGGGCCTAATTCTTTTGATCTCAGCCATTTGGATGGTGAGCCCATTAATATTCCGAGGAATGGGCAACAACTCAATCTTTTCTTCAGCTGATGGGCAACTTGGTGTCCAAAGGGACACCCCTTTGTAACGTATCTCTAACCCTTCTCCTTGTATTTTAGTTTTGTATTATTTCATTCATTATGTTATTATGTACTTAGATGTTTTTGTTGTATCATAGTTTCATTTTGTAAATTTTAGATGTTGTACAATAGTTATTTCTTTATGTAGTTGTTGTTTATATCATCTCATTTGTCATATATATGTATATTTATGTTGAGTATTGGTGAGCACTCTATTTTGTAGATGTTGGATTCTGGTATGCTCTCCTTCCCAAGTGTGAAGATCAAACACACGTCCCCATGTGGAGCTAGATGTTGATCACCTATTCAACTAGGGGGTCAACTCCATGTACCATGAAGATATGCATCATCAGATGCTACCAAGTCAGAGACAAGGCATTTTTGGCCTTCAGCACATATTTTTGTAATTGGAATTTTCGCTCCCTTGCATGGGATAATAATGTAATAGGTCTGCATGGATCATAGTTAGGTCATTTACCTTAGGATTTCTTGATTAGGAGAGTTCCTTTCACTGGGTGTTTTTTTTCCTTGGGTTATTAATTTGGCCTAACCAGCCTTATTAATTTCCCTTGAGTTTTTCACTCCCACAAATAATTCCTCCAAAGTGGTGAAAGGCGTTCTAATGGTGTCATCCTCTTGTAGCTAGTGTTTAGGAATGATGTAAATGACCATGCAAGACATCTCTAGAAGTTTCGCAGAATTTCGTCGAGTCTAGATAGGGTTTTTTTAATTAATTAAAATTGCCTAAGGTTGGGTAATTTAATTAATTAATTTTAATTATTTTTTTATAAACATTGTAAAAACTAGGTCCTTGGGCTTTTGCTAGGGGTATTTGTGCTCAAAAGATATGGAATGAGACCCCCTATACCCTTGGACCAAGTTTCAGCTCAGTCGGACAACTTTTGCTAGGTGTTTGTCCATGGGGAGTCCAAGTTAGTCAAAACAACAATTTTAATTGCTAAGCTTGACATGATAAAAATGTCATTTTTGTAATTTTTGAGCAAATTGATTAAGGTAAAGGTGAAAGATGATGATAAAACCCTTTCCTAACCTTTACACACCCCCTCACTCAAACACTTTGTTGACCGCCTCTCCAACACAGGTGGTCAACTCCATGTTCCATGAAGAGATGCATCATCAGATGCGCATTTGTCGAAGACTTTGATTCTACAGGGTATGTTTGGCCCCAACACTTCTTTTTGTAATTGGAATTTTTGCACCCCTGCATGGGTTAATAATGTAATAGGTCTGCATGAGTCATGTCTAGGTCAGTTATCTTGGGATCGGTTCACTGGGAGAGTTCCTTTCACCGAGGGTTTTTTATCCTCAGGTTATCAATTGGGCTTTTCAGCCTTATTGATTTGCCTTGAGTTTTTCCCTCACACTTTCAATAATTCCTCCAAAGTGGTGAACAACGTTCTAGTGGGTTTATCTTTTGGTAACTATTATAGGAAATCATTATAAATGACCATGCAAGACATCTTAGAAAGTTTTGCGGAATTCCGTCGAGTCTAAGTCAGTTTTTTTTAATTAATTAATTTTAATTAAATTTCCCCTAAGTTTGGAGGTTTAATTATTTAATTAATTAATTATTTTTGAGCAATAATTGTAAAAACTAGGTCCTTGGACTTTTGATAGGGGTATTTGTGCTCAAAAGAAATAGAATAGCACCTCCTACATCCATGGACCAAGTTTCAGCTCAGTCGGACAACTTTAGCCATGGGTTTGTCCACCCGGAGTGTCAGTCAGTCTAAAACAACAATTTTATTTGCTAAAGTCCAAACATGGTAAAATGTAAAAGTTGTAATAATGAGTTAGAGGATGTGAAAAGGTGAAATGATGGTTAGAGAGAGAACCCCTAAGCATAACATGACCCTCCCAACCTTTTTCAACCTTGTCTAACCCTTTTCCACTTCTCCTCAATAAAAAGTTACGCCCCCCTAGGGAGATTGACGTTTTTCCTAGTAGGGGAACGTTGTAACTTGGGTTTAAGTGTATGGGGGGCTCCCCTCTCATGTACTTTACCCTCATTTTCCCCCCACGTCTCCTTCTAGAGTGTTTCCACACTCTATACCTCACATCCCACCTTCCATTCATCTCCCCATCCCAAGAGGTGCGCCCTCCAAGAGGAGTTACGCCCCCCTTCTTCTAGAAAACTCAAAAATTATTTTAAACCTTTCCTTTACCTTGGCATCAATCCCAAGGCCTCCCACACTCATTTTGCTTGATCCCAACATTTTCCATCCCTTCTACACCCTAGATCTATTTTGCAAACCCTAGGGCCTAGATGGTGCGCCCTAGGCTTGAGATCTACTCTATTGCTTGGTGGTGGACACTTGGCATTGATCCAAGAGAGGTAGGTTTGCCTCTCCAAGTATAAATAGATCTCATTTCTCACTCCTAACTCACCATATCTTGAGCTATTGTTATGCTACTTGATTTTCATTTCTCTCTCTCTCCATTATTCCATTTCTTCCATTCTCTTCTCTTAGGGTTTTGGAGTATTTTCTCTCCAAGATCCATTTTCTTGAGTAATAATAAAGGAAATCTTTGGAGGATAACTAGAGGAGAAATGCATGTCTTGTTCTTCTTATGCACATGAGGTAAACTTGTATCGATTTGCTTTGGTGGTTATATACATTGGATCCTAGGTAAAGTGTTATTTGGGTGGATTTATCAATGCATGTTCTTGTCGATCTATATGTCTTGATATGTGAGATAGGATTGAAGTGTCATCTTATTAGCATATTCAATATATTATACATGTATATGTATCATCTAACAAGGGTTTTGTAGGTTTGGCTCAAAGATTTCATTGGGAACACCTCAAGCAAGAAGGATCACTTGAGACCCAACTACACTCCATGCTCTTTTCTCTCTTTACTCTTCTTCTTTATTGTTGTTCATCCACATTCATTTTCAGCTAGCATAACATGTTTAGATAGGTCATTTTAACACATATATACTCTCTTTCTCTTGCGGAAAGTTCTTGCCCTAAAAAGCAAGGGTTTTCTTTCATTTTGGTTGGTTGTGTGTAGTAAAATCAGCAAGGATACCTTGTTGATTTGTAGGTTTCAGATCTGGTTGGGAAGAGGTATTGGCTGCCCAAAGACATCCATACAACACTTGAAGACCCCCCAAAGGGATTGGTAGCTATCTCTCAACCCTCTTGTCAATTCTTAGAATCTTGCTTGCACTTTTTCTTCTTTTTTGGGTTGCTTGTTGGCTCATAGTTGTGGGAGGAAAGTAGTACGGCCTCCTCCCACGTGTGAGCCATTGGGATAGTTAGATCTAGCTTAGGGTTTCCTTTTTTTTAGTTTTTCTTGCTTCCTTTTTAGCTAGGCCGTGAGGTTTTGGAGGTGAGGGCACCTCTCAAACCTAGGTCGTGGGGTTTGTGACTTGCTTAGTTGCTTTTTTGGTTTGCTAGCTTACTTATTAGGCTATCTCTCTCTCTTTACTTGTTTGCCCTAATTTCTAAATCCTAAAAGAACTTAACCTAACTAAGCAAACTAAATTAATTGCTTACCTAGTTGGGAGAGTAATACCCCAATAGGTGAGGTTAAGTGGATGATGATGCGATTAATGATCAATGGGCTAATGCTATAATTACTTTTGTTTTAGATCAAACACATAATCATTGTCTTAAGCCTATTGGGCAACATAGTAAGTAACCTAACTAGATCATTTACTTGCTTAGTTAATTTTCAAGTCTTTTCTTCATGCACATGTTTAGATCTTAAATGCTTAAATCTCCAAGTGCTTATATAAGTGAATGGTTTATTTCTCTATTGCATATATCTATTGGAATCCACTTGCTTAGGTTTGAATGTTGTTTAATGGTTAAGGAGGCAAACACACACTAAATTTTTTTCCATATCTTGAAGGCAAGTTGTCCTTGCTAGTGCGACTTTTTCTTTAATAGCAAGCTTATAAGTGCATGTGATAACTTAAATCTTTTTCAGCCATCTTTATTTGCTTTACATGTGTTCACACTCTTAATTGCATAAGCTTGAAGCAACACTTTTTTAAGCTCATAAAAGTTTCGGCCATATCACTAAATCACACTTTAAAAGTGTCTTAAAATCTTCAAAACACTCTAAAACTCACCTAAAAGTCAACCTAATCCATATATATACTTAATAGACTTTCTAGGGTACCTTAGACCACCATCTTCACCATCTAAAACGGGGCTTGAGGAAAACAACGAAGGGTGTAGGCAGGGGACTGTCTCACAACGCACAGGATGTGTCCTCTTCGGGAAGTACTCTTGTTTTGGGTTGACCTGTGAAGTTAGGGTGGCAACACTTAGTGAGCATCTAGCAGTTATTTGGCAATAAGAGGAGGAGGCTTTAGTGAAAACTTAATAAAATTTGAAAACTCTTAAGAAAGCTTAATAACTTAACCTGGGACTTAATTCATCTAAATTACTTGTGGGTTTAAACATTTAAGAGTGGTGGATATTCATCTTTGATACTTGTGGTTAAATCTATAAATCTTCTTTTGATGTATTGATGATGATGATCTTGATGATAATGATGCTTTAATCCTTTGATATCCTACACACATAAGGATAAAACGTGGTTAGCTTGCTCTTTGTATCATTTGTATCTTAGCATTTTTCTTGTGAATAATTGTATCTAATATTTATTGGTTCAATCTATTCTTTTGTAATCTTGTAAACATATTGTAATCTACCTGTAACAAAACACCCCTTAACATAGTTGACCCCTTGCCCAATCTTTAGGCACTAGTCTTAGTTGCCCTAGAAAAAAGCTTGCTTTACATGCTAGCCCTTGCACCTTGCATTGTTGCCTTAGCATCATAGGATAGATCCCCTCTAACCTTAAGAAATTAAAACTAACTCCTAGAACTTAACTTTAACACATCTAGTAACTAAGGTCTACCGCCTTTGGCTTCCCTAGGAGTAAGCCGAGACGAAAGAGGTTCCGGTCAAAGTGACAGCGTGGGCTGTGAAACTAGGCATTGTGCCTCCAAGGACACACTAAGTGAGCCGGACTTAGCTCACGTTTGCAAGTGTGTATAAGGACGGAAACACACTCACTCAATCCCTCACGCCCCCTAGGGGATTTGCGCCCCCCTCTCATGAGAAAACGTTATAACTTGGATTTAATTAAGTTGTGGGCCCTGTTGACCGCCTATCCAACTAGGGGGTCAACTCCATGTGCCATGAAGAGATGCATCATCAGATGCTCATTTGTCGAAGACTATTTGGTTCTACAGGGCATTTTAGACCCCAACACTTCTTTTTGTAAATGGAATTTCCGCACCCCTAAGTGGGTTAATAATGTAATAGGTCTGCATGGGTCATATTTAGGTCAGTTACCTTGGGATGGGTTCATTGGGAGATTTCCTTTCACCGAGGGTTTTTTATCCTCAGGTTATCAATTGAGCTTTTCAGCCTTATTGATTTCCCTTGAGTTTTTCCCTCACACCTGCAATAATTCCTCCAAAGTGGTGAAAGGCATTATAATGGGTTTATCCTATGGTAACTATTGTTTAGGAATGATGTAAATGATCATGTAAGACATCTTAGAAAGTTTCGCAGAATTCCGTCGAGTCTAGATTAGTTTTTTTTAATTAATTATTTTTTAATTAATTAATTTTTAATTAAATTTCCTTAAGTTTGGAGGTTTAATTATTTAATTAATTAATTATTTTTGAGCAAAAATTGTAAAAACTAGGTCCTTGGACTTNTCTAATGGGTTTATCCTATGGTAACTATTGTTTAGGAATGATGTAAATGATCATGTAAGACATCTTAGAAAGTTTCGCAGAATTCCGTCGAGTCTAGATTAGTTTTTTTTAATTAATTATTTTTTAATTAATTAATTTTTAATTAAATTTCCTTAAGTTTAGAGGTTTAATTATTTAATTAATTAATTATTTTTGAGCAAAAATTGTAAAAACTAGGTCCTTGGACTTTTGATAGGGGTATTTGTGCTCAAAAGAAATGGAATGAGACCCCCTACACCCTTGGACCAAGTTTCAGCTCAGACGGACAACTTTTGCTATGGGTTTGTCCACCAGGAGTGTCAGTCAGTCAAAAACAACAATTTTAATTGCTTGGTCATGACATAGCAAAAAATATAATTTTGTAATAATGAGTTAAAAGGATGATGTAAAGGTGGAAAAATAATAGAGAGGTTTCCTAGCCTAAACCTACCCAACCCAACTTCTTTTAACCTTTTAAACACACTCACCCCCTCACATCACTCAAACCCTCACGCCCCCTAGGGGATTTACGCCCCCCTAGCATGATACAACGTTGTAACTTGAGTTTTGTGGGGTGGTGGACCCCTCTTTTGTGTGGTTTTCCTTCCCTCGCCCTCCACGTCACCTTCTAGCTTAGCTCCACTCCCCTCCTTTCATTTATTCCCTTCCGCTCCTTGCTAAAACCCTAAGTGGTGCGCCCCCCTAGAGGAGTTGCGCCCCCCTTCATGTGGAAAACTCTAGAATAATTATTTTAATGAGTTGGGACCCCTTCTCTTATGTGGCATGCTTTTCCTAGCCTCCCACATCCCTCTTTCCATCATCCCCACACTCCATAACCTTTCCACCTCATTGATCCATGTCTCAAACCCTAGATGGTGTGCCCCCCTCCTTGGGATCTCATCTTGTGTTTGGTGGTGGACACTTGGCATTGATCCAAGAGAGGTAGGTTTGCCTCTCCAAGTATAAATAGATCTCTTTCCTCACTCTCTCCTCACCATATCTTGAGCTATTGTTACGCTACTTGATTTTCACCACTCTCTCTCTCTTTCTTGTCCATCTTTCATCTATTCTTTGGCTCTTAGGATTTTGGAGCAAGTATTTCTCCAAGATCCATTTTTGAGTAATAAAAGATAAACTTTGGAGGATATTGGAAGAGCAACGAGTATTCTTGTTCTTGCTTACACATGAGGTAATATTGTGAATTTGGTATGATGGTTGCATAGAGTAGATTCTTGGGTAAAGTGTTTTACTTGGGTAGATCTAACAACGAGTATTCTTGTAGATCTATATATGTGGGTTTGCTAATAGGGTGCAAGTATTTCATTTTGTTAGCATATTCAGCCATACTATCTTCTTGTATGCATCATATCTTGTCAAGTTTTGCAGGTTTGGCTTCAAGGGTTTTGTTGGGATTGCCTCAAGGAAGAGTCCTCCCTCAAAGCACATTCAAACTTCTTATTTCTCATTCTTTGCTCATTATTTTATTGTTGTTCATTCCAAATATTATTTCAGCTAGCCTAACATAGTAGATTGGTCACTTTAATCTACTTTTATCATAAGTTTTTTTTATGAGAAAAATTTATGCCCTAAAACAAAAAAAATTCTTCATTATATTGGTTGTGTGTAGCTTTTCCAGCAAGCATAGCTTGCTGGTTTTTGCAGGTTTGTAACAGGCTGAGGGGGTTATGCTACCCAAAATCATACACACAACACTCCAAGACCCTTCTCTTCAAGTGGGTAACAAATCTCAACCTTCCTTTTCAATTTTCTATCTCTTTGTGCATAATTTCTTCACTTTTAAGTTAGTTTTGCTAGCTCATAGTTTGGGAGAATAATTGGTACGGCCTACCTCCCACATGTGAGCTTAGGGTTAGGTTTATTTTGAAGTTTTTCCTTTTTAAATCATCTTCTAAGCCTAGGACGTGGGGTTAGTGAGAATCTTGTTGATAGTTGTTGTTGCTTACTCTCCTATCAACCCCTTTGGCACAATAAAGGTAGGTTTTCCTCCACCTTGTGCCATTGAGTGGTTTGTTAGTTGTCTTTCTTTCCAAGTTATTTCTAAGTTTGATAATTGCCTACACCTTGGGAGAGAAACCCGCAAAATCATAAGGCTAGGATAAGTAATGTGTTAATGATCTTTCACACTTTAATGGTTAAAATCATCTAGATCTAGATCTCTTTCACATTAATCTCTAAATCTAAGCCCTTGGGGCATAATCTACTTGCATGTTCTAAGCCATCTTAAGATCTATCTTGTTTTACATGCTCTAATCCAACACACTAAATGGTTAATGCTTTGATGGTATAATAAGTGGTTTTCCTTTTCATGCTATTTCATCTCTAAGGTCATTTGTCATCATACTTAAGTTAATGTGTTGTCGGATATCTTGATAGTGTAGGCACACATCTAAATTTTCAAGATTTCTCTTTCACACTTAATGTTTTCTATCTTAAATGCTCTAACGATCAATGGTTAAATGGTGATAAGCTGAAATCTTCTTTCTTTCTTTGGCAAGTTGTTTTTGCCCTTGTTCATTAGTATTTTTTATCACAAGCTTTTCATGTTAATGGTTAAATAAATGGTGATGAACTAAATCGTTATTCAGCTTGCTTTTACATGCTTTACATGTGATGATGCTCTTCATTTTCATGCTTTATAACACATCTTTATAAGCTGCAAAAAGTTTCRGTTTTGGCATAAAATCACCAATTTAAGGCAAACAAAAGTCACTAAAACACTCTCTAACACACCTAAAAGTCTAACCAATTGATATATATACTTAATAGACTTAGTAGGGTACCTTGAACCACCATCTTCACCATCTAAARCGGGAATTGAGGAGGGCAACGAAACGTGCTAKGTCGGGGACGGTCTCACAGCGCGCGGCGTCCTTTTCGTAAAAACTCATTCTTAGGGTTGACTTGTGAAGCTAGGGTAGGCCTCGTTTCTTCACTTCTTGAGCATCCAGCAGTCATTTGGCAATCGGGGGAGGAGGTTTTTGGTTAAATGCCTAGTTAGGGTAATTAAAATCTTTTAAAAACTTAAGACCCTTAACTCACTAAGTAACAAATAAACCTTGGTTTGATTTGATTTATCTTAAAGGATTAATCACTTATAAACTTAATCTTCCAATCTCATCTATAAGTAATACTTTGTGAGTAATCAACTAAGTGTCTTAATCTTGTGGAACACTTGCTTTTAAAGCTTTTTGATCTCCTAAGTGTCCTTGTGAACCTTTGAGTGTTGATGTTGCCATTGAGGGGCAGTCCAATAGAGTAAGTGTTATTGGGGCATGCTTAGGCTTAATGTGTTGATGATGTACATGCCTTGATCTTCTCTAATATCCTGCACATTTAAGTAAATGTGGTTAGCTTGTTGTATTGTATTGTTGTATATCTAGCATTCTCTATTGTAAGAACTTGTATCTAATAATTTGAAGTGTAACTATTCTTTTGTAATCTTTGTAATCATATTGTAACGAAACACCCTCACATTTAGTTGACCCCTTGCCCAACCTTAGGCACTAGTCGTAGTTGACCTAGGGAAAGGCGTGTTTGACATAGAAACTCTTGCATCTTGCATTGTTTCCTTTGCATCATAGGTTAGACTCCCCCAAACCTTAACTAATTAAAATCTACTCCTAGAACTTAATGTAAATCTCATCTAGAAACTAGGGTCTACCCCCCTTGGCTTCCCTAGGAGTAAGCCTAGACGGAAGAGGTTCAAGCCAAAGTGACAGCGTGGGCTTTGAACCTAGGCATTGTGCCTCCAAGGACACACTAAGTGAGCAGGACTTGGCTCACATTTGCAAGTGTGTATAAGGACGGCAATAGGCCCCTCCCTCAAGTGGTGCGCCCTTCCTAGCCTTCCACCTCGCCCCTAAGCTTGGTCCCACACCCTCCAACTCATTGCCACTTCATCCATCCATGCCAAAACCCTAGAGTTGTGCCCCCCCCTCCTTGAGATCATCTCTTTGCCTTGGGTTTTAACACTTGGCTCTCATCCAAGAGGGGCACTTTGCATTTTCATGTGTAAAAGAAGGCCCTCTCACCCTAATTTGCTCACCATCTCTTGAGCTATTGTTATGCTACCAAATTCTTGCCTCATCCCTCTCTCATCTTCCATTCTTGCTTTCACTCAATCTTTCTCTATTTTGGAGAGGAGCTTGGAGCAATTAGTTGCTACAACCTCCTCATTTGGTAATAAGAAAGGCTTTGGAGGATTTTGGAGTACAAAGATTTTTTCATGGTGCTTCCATGCATTTGAGGTGACCTTGTTCCTTTGTGTATTTTGTGAAATATTGAGTAGATTTCATAAGTAAATTAGTTTGCTTAGATAGGTTTAGCAATAGTGTAGTTGTTGACCTAAATATGTTGAATAACTAATGATATAAACTAGTTTATGTTATTTGTTTATGCAACTCATATCTACTCTTATCTCACATTGTGCTTCAATAGTTGCAGGTTGTCTCAAGGGCTTTGTTGGGATAGCTTCAAGCTAGAAGTTACCTTCATAGCTCACTCAAACTTCTTAGTTTTTCTCCTTTCATTTTCTGTCATATTCAGATTTTGGTTGATAACGCTCTTAGATAGGTCATTTTATTATCTAAATTTTCTGAAATTTGTATGTAAAAAATTTCTGTTGACTTTTCTATGTGTGTTGCAGCATTTCCAGCAAACAATAGCTTGTTGGTTTTTGTAGGTTCTCGTCAGGTCAAGGAGAAGTGTTGCCCATTTTCAGTCACAACACACACCAAGGACCCTTCCTTTGATTGGGTAACAACACTCAATCATTTCTCTATCTTTTTCAAGCATTGTAGCAAGCCCAAAGGGGGTCCTCAAGTGGCTTGCCTTCTCTTTTAATTTTTTGTTGTTGTAAATCTATTAGTGCCTACATCTTGGATGAGATTTTGGCAAAGCCACCCCCCAAAATCGTAAGGCTAGGAGCTCATTTAATTTTTTTCATTTTTTATTCTTTGTCCCACTTGTCATTAGGGCAAGGTTGCGTGGCTAGGTTGCTTTAGTTTAGTTTATTTATTTTCCAACCCCCCTTGGCACAAAATATGAAGGCTTGTCTCTACCTTGTGCCATTGTGAGTGGTTTGTATTTCTTTTTTTCATTTCAAGTTTTACATTCTTTAGTTGCCTACACCTTGGATGTGAAGTTGGCCTAGCCAACCCCCAGAATAGTATGGCTAGCTTAGTTGTCTATTTCTAATGTGTTTATGCTCATGGATTAAAATCATCTAGAAGTAGATCTCACACAACTAAATGCTAGCTTAAGCCCATGGAGGCATAGGTTTAATCTCATGCTTTCAAGTTTCCATTTACTTTGAAAGTTCTAGATCTCAAGCATTTATCTTCTTAACTTTGCAAGCAATATGGGCATGTATGTGGTGTAAAGCAATCTACTTTCATTTCAACAAGCTCTTTCAAGTTCTTTACATGCTTTTCAAGTAATAATCTAATGGTTTAGAACTTCATTTCTTGCAAGTTTAACATTTCGGTTTTGGCATTATTTCACAGTTTTTTGGCAAGCAAATCTCACTTTTACACACCTATACACTAAAATTTACTTAGTCCATAGGCCTAATAATCAACTAGATTTAATAGGGCACCTCTACTGACTCAACTTTGCCATTTAAACGAGGACTAGAGGAAGCAATGGAAGGTGATAGGCCAAGGACGGTCTCGTGGCGCTCAACGTCCTTTCCGGGAGTGTTTTTTTCCCTTGGGGTGACCTGTGGAGCTAGGGTAGGCCTTGTTACCATACTTCTTGAGCACCCAACAGTTACTTGGTACAAGTGGGGGGAGTATTGGGTTGACACTTAGCTAGGATTTAATCTTCACTTAATAATTTTTAATAAAATCCTTAATCCACTTCAACTTTGGGCATCTACTTGGTACATCTTCTGTGGTTGGCACTTATTTAACCTTGCAAGAACTTTACTTTCACATTTTACATTTCATGCAAGTTTGATTTATGTGTTGTGGATAAACACTAAGTAGTCATAAATTGGCTTTGGGACATTTTCCCTTTCAAGCATTTCTTTTTCAATTAATTGATATTCATATCTTTGGTGTGGTCCCTCAAGAAGTTGTGCATCCTTTGGAGGCACTATCTTGTTGGATCTTTTGTGATCTTGTTTTCCATTGAAAGCAGTCACAATAGAGTAGTGCATCCCTTTGGGAGACACTCTAGTGTTGGATCTTTTGTGATCTTGTTTGCCATTGAAAGCAGTCACAATAGAGTAGTGCATCCCTTTGGGAGACACTCTATTGTTGAGCATGCTAGGCTTGTTGTGTTGATGAATGTTTCCCTTTGAGCATCTTTAAATTCTTGCACATACAAGCAATTTGCAGTTAATCTCTTTGTGTCTTTGTATCTATTGTATCTTCTTTTGTATCCTTGCTTATAATTGTATCATCTATTCATCTTGTATTTAGTTGCAAATTTGTATCTAACATTGTTGTGAATTAATTGTAATCATTGTAATCTTTGTAAATCTTGTGTGATCTAAACCCCTCAAAATTTAGTTGACTCCTTGCCCAATCTTAGGCACTAGTCTTAGTTGTCCTAGGAAAAGGCTTGCTTATCATTTCTATTGTTTCACATTGCATTGTTGTCTTTGCATCATAGGCTAGATTTTCCCCCAACCTTCAAACTATTTAAAACCAACTCTTAGAACTTAAAGTTTAATCTCATCTAGAAACTAGGGTCTACCCCCCTTGGCTTCCCTAGGAGTGAGCCTAGACGGAAGAGGTTCAAGTCAAAGTGACAGCGTGGTCTTTGAACCTAGGCATTGTGCCTCCAAGGACACACTAAGTGAGAAGG
Organism: Picea mariana; assembly: GCA_032191745.1. Taxonomy (NCBI): domain Eukaryota; kingdom Viridiplantae; phylum Streptophyta; class Pinopsida; order Pinales; family Pinaceae; genus Picea; species Picea mariana. The sequence goes on along the minus strand of JASDQU010501549.1, from coordinate 32,408 downwards.
ACTTATCTCAGGTTTGCAAGTGTGTATAAGGACAGCAACACCTTCCTTTTGAGGAAAACCACGAGCCACAAATCTTGCTTTATGTTTTTCAATACTTCAGTCTACTATATGTTTCATCTTGTATATCCACTTGGAAGATACCACATCTTTGTTATTTGGTTTGGGAACTACTTCCCATACATCATTCTTTATAATGGACTGGTATTCTTTTGTCATGGCATCCACCCATTCTTTCTTCTGAATGGCTTCTTCAAAGCAAGTAGGTTCCTTTTCTATGAGATCACACATCAAGGCCATATAACTGGAGAATGGCTTAGGTTTCTTGCTTTGTCTCATGGTTCCTTCTGGGGCACCATACTTCTCTCCATCTTGAATAAGTTTCCTCGCCCAAGCTAGATTTCTCCTGTGAGAGATCGTCATCTAGGGAGGTTCTTGAAATTCTATCATATCATGGTCTTCTGGAATCTCATCATCAGGAGTAACTGTAACTTCCTTCACTGGTTTTGCAACTCTGGGAGCTACAGGTTCTTATTCATATACTTTTTCAAGCTGGCATTTCCTTGATATTTTGAGTGTTGCATCTTCATCAAAGGTTACATCTCTATTGATGTCAATGTCATGGTAACCTGGTATGTAAATTCTGAAGGCCTCAGAGACCTCACAGTATCCAACAAATATTCCCTTCTTTCCTGAAGGATCCAACTTAGTTCTTCTTTCTTTCAGAATGTGTACAAACACTGGACAACCAAATATTTTTAGATGGCTTACTTCTGGATTCTTTCCGGTGAACATTTCTTCGGGGGTTTTGAATCCAAGTGCACTATGGGATAATCTGTTTTGGACATAAGATGTTGTTCTTGCTGCTTCAACCCATAAGTGCATTGAAAGATCTTGATCGTAAATCATAGTCTTCACTGCTTCCATAATTGTTCTATTCTTTCGTTCTGCTACACCATTTTGTTGAGGATTATAGGGAGTGGTGAGCTCCCTCTTAATCTCGACATCTCTACAAAAACTTCCAAATTCTTTTGAAGTGTACTCTCCTCCATTATCTGACTTGAGTATCTTGATTTTTCTTTCGGAGAGGTTTTCTACTAAGGCTTTAAATTCCTTGAACTTTCCGAGTACTTCATCTTTTGATTTCAAGAAATAAACCCATGTCTTACGAGAGTAATCATCAATAAATGACACATAGTAGACATAACCACTTAGAGAGGTTGATGGCATTGGACCACATACATCTGAGTGGATGAGCTCTAAGATTCCTTCTGCTTTACTGTCGCTCTTTGGGAAAGGATTCTTTATGTTTTTTCCTTGTGCACATCCATTGCATACACCTTCATGATCAACCTTAAACTCTGGTAAACCTGTAACTACCTTGCTTACATATGGTAAGGCTTTGTAGTTGATGTGAGCTAGTCTTCTATGCCAAAGTTCACAAGGACTCTCAGTGGAGTGAGTCAAGGCTGCATCTGAATGACCTTTTAACTTGTACAAACCACCTTCTTTTGTTCCAATAACAATTGCATCTTCTATTGTTTTTCCTTTAAGCCACATAAGAACTTCACCGTCTATGAATGCAACCCTGAAACCTTTCTTATCTAGAGCTGAGATAAAAAGTAAGTTCTTTGTCAAACATGGTACATAAAGTACATCCTTCATTCTCATCGGAGTTCCTGAATCCAGTTTGTAGGTGGATTCTCCCATTCCTTTGATATGGTACTAATAATCATCTCCAAGTGAAACTTTCTGGGGGAAGTCCTTTTCTGTAAGGCTAGAGAGAATGTCTTGTTGACCTGTCATGTGCTTAGAGGCACCACTATCTATGAGCCAAGTATCCTCTCCAGATGTCACGCATCCGGAGAGGGCGGAAATAAAACATAATCTTCAATTTCTTCTTTAGTCACCTTCTTAGGTGGCTCATCATCCTCAACTACATGGGCATGATGTCTTTTGTTATTTCTCTTCTTGTATTCTTTCCTTCTTGCAGGACAATTCTTAGCAATGTGTGTCATCTTATCACAATGATAACATTGATAAGAGGAGAAATATTTTTCTTTTCTTTGACCCTTATGATATTTCGGGAATCTCATTGGAGGGTGAGATTCTTTATGGAAGTGGATGAATCTCTTTGGGGAGTGATATTCTTTATGAAGGTGGGTCTCCTTTTGGAAATGAGACATTTTCTTTCCTCCTTTAGCATGAGCAGCTAGGACTTGATATTCATCCCTTAATAGTATGACTTCTTGGTTGGCTACTCTTGCTTCTTCTTGAACACATTCTTCCCATAGACTGTCAAATTGGAGTTTCCCTTTTCTTGCACAAATAGTTTGGATGAAGGCATCCCAAGGTCTTATGAGACCATTAAGAGTTATCATGATGAGTTCATCTTCATCCAAGTTGTCTCCAATTGCTTCTAACTGTTCTTTGAAATGAGTAACCCTAGAGAAATAGTCTTGAATTGTTTCTCCTTTCTGCATCTTTGTATTCTTGAGTTGGGTTCTCAAGTTCATCTTCCGGTTGGTGTTCTTTCCTTCATACATTCTGGTTAGGGAATCAAACATCTCTTTTGGAGTATTCTTAGAAGACACTTGAGGGATCAATTGGTCTTTAATGGAACCTGCAATTATCATTTTGGCCCTAATCATTGTTGATATTATGGTAGTTGCGGGAGGTATTTACCTCCACGTGTAAACCCGACGAGAATAGAATATTCCGGGAAGCAAGAAGAAACCCTAATTAGTTGGCTAATAACCCTAGAAGACAAGTCATCTCAAGAGGATAATTTGTATTAGGTTATTAGCCTTCAAGAGAAGAAGTGAGCTAAAGAAAATATTATATACTAAGTAAATAGGCACCCAGAATGAGAAGTCGGCCCAGACAGTTTGTCAGTTTTAGTATAAATACAGGAGGCCAATCTTCATTCTGGAAGGCATTCTTAGAAATACAAAAGCAACACTTGTGCGCACTGCAATTGGCCAGTTGTGCGCAAGTTTGGAGGAGAGTTGTTGTTGCAGCTGCTGCAGCTAGCAGATTTCGGTTTTGGCTTGGACTGTCTCTTGGTTATGATTTGGACTCTTTGATCAACTCTTGTTACTCTTGCTTGGTGTGTTATCCTTGGAGAAAGGTGTGTCACCCTTTGTTTGGCTATCTAGAATAGGGTTTTCTTCCGGAATGATTCTCTGTCAAGGTTAAGGTGCTCGGGGGTGGCTTCAGCCTATGGTTGGGTGACAATAGTGATATTGTCTATGGTTAAACGAGCACATCCATCATATTCTAACAGGTTATGGGCCCACACCTCCTTCATTCAGTCTAACCACTGGAAGGGATCATAGCCATAAGGATACTAAGCTCGTTGAAGAACTGTCACTAGGGTTTCTAGCAGGAGCAGTTACTAAATCACTGTCGCTAGGGTTACTAGCAGGTGCAGTTGCAGAAACCATAACCCTCTCGTTGAGGCACCTTAAGTGAAGGGATTGACCTAATTTCCGGATAGACCAGTGTGCCCTAGCCTAGCACATCTCCTGGTACTCTCAGCAAGCTAAGACGTCAAGTTTGAGTTTTTGGTCAAATCTAGGATTGACCAAGTCAAAGCAGCCATGACTTACTCTATGAAGTTGGAAAACAAGTTAGAAGGGGTTTCTAACTTCAGAGCATAGAAGACAAGGATTGATCTCATCCTTGCCAATAACAAAGTGTTGGATATCGTGGAACCAGAGTTTGAAGAAGGAAAAAAGGAGTCGCAGAACGTTACAGTTATGGAGAAGTTCAAGGACAATGACATCAATGCCATGAGTATCGTAGTGGATTCTATAAAAGACCACTTGATACCCTACATCTCCCATCTTGATTCATATAAGAAGATGTATGATGCCCTAACAAACCTCTTCTCAGTCAGAAACATTGGACAAGTAATGAGTCTGAAGAATGAGCTCCATGACATGAAGATGAATGATGATGACAACACAACATCATACTTTGTAAGGATATCTCAGTTAAGAGATCAACTACAAGCTATTGAAGAGATCATCTCAGAGAAGGAACTGGTAAATATAGTACTCAATGGCCTTCCCAAGACATGGGATGCATTTTCCGCAAGCATGAACACAAGGAAGGAGTATCCTACATTTGAAGAACTTTGGACTTGCTATGCACAAGAAGAATCGAGGATTAGTGCAAAAAAGAAACCCCAAAAGAAATACAATGATCAAGCCTTCGCAGCAAGATTCAAGAATTTCAAGAACAAACAGAAGTTTGATTCCAGGAAGAAGCCAAATCAAGAGAAAGATATATCAGAAATACAATGCTTCAACTGTCGAAAATATGGTCACTACAAGAATCATTGTCCCGAGGTAAAGAAAAGGAAGGAAACACACGAAGCATCAGTTGTCGAAGAAAGGGAACCCTCAAAGAAAGCCAAGCAAGACAAAACAGACTTCTTCTTCTAAGACAAGGTAACAATACTCTTTATAGTTCTTGTACATACCATGTTTTCTGTACATATCTTGCATATCTATTTCTAGAAGATAATATGTTCAAAGAGAAACTATACCTGTGGAAGAACAACAAGATAAGGATTGCTATCACAATGACTATAAGACAAGGAAATACACATGAAAGGATGAAGTACATCAACAAACCCTAGTAACAATTCATGTTGAAGTTATTACATAAGTAACAGCTGCAAGATAAGTCGACATCAAAATCAAACTTGAAGAAACCTAGAAGGAGTAAAAATAGAAAGAAGTCAACAATCAAGAAAAGGACTTATGACACTTTGCAGAAGGGAATAAGGATGCAGACGGAAGCGTGGGCTCTCTTAGCTGGAGGGAGCTGATTACAGAATTCCAAAAGATGAGCATGCACTCATGCATGAAGCAAGGATTAGGAGTGATCTAATCCTAAATAATATGATCCATTGAAGATGATAAAGTATCTATCCATGTACCCATCATTGGTAGCAACCATGAAAAACAACACGTGTTCAGTTTGACTTTAGAAGAAGTCTTCTTCGAAAAGAAGCCTTAAAGTATCCCTGGTTGTCCATCCACATCCCTGATCCTATGATGAAAGAAAGAAGTGGAATCTTTAGGGCATGGAATCTATAAGAAACTCCATGGACCCAAGAGCTAAAGAGAAACATGAGGAAGAACATGAAGATTCCAAGAAAGAAAGAAAAGCCAGAACAAGCAGTCATTGTATCGAGAATCACAAGACTACCAACCTGATATAAACTCACTAAAAGCAATCAAGCAAAGGAACTGAAATTTGTGATAAAGAACAGTGTATAGAAGACTTATGAATGTAAGCATTGCGAGATCTAGAACTAGAGGTTCTCCCAGATAAAGGGAGAAGACTATGATGATTGCTTGTTCCAGTAAACCAGACATACCTCTACATGAGCCAGTATATCGTCCGCAATATCCATGGGTTGGAGTTTACATGTAGAGCAACCTCAAGGCTTTGAGGTATACCAGAAAGAGACCCTTGTATGCAGATAAAAGAAGATTTTGTATGGACTCAAACAACTTGGTGCAAAGTTTCTCATGCACAACAGAAGCGTGGTGAAAATATTTTATGATAAAAGTCAGAATGGTTACTTAGAAGTCCAGGATGATGGATTGCTAATCCATGACAAACTCTCATGATGAAAGAAGAAGTGCCACATGGATATGTTCCAGTTTGAGCCTTGCCACGATGTTATGAGCTAGCAAAAAACAAAGGAGTTGAATTCAACTATGATATACTGCAATGATCAGAGCTATATGAAGCCTTTAGAGAAAACCAGTGTTCCAGAAAGACCAAAGTACATTGAGATCAAGCATTACATTCTTCGTGATGAAGTCTAGAAAAGAGAAAGTGGTTCTCCAATATATATCTCCATAGATGAGCAGATAAGCAAACATTTTGGTAAAGCCTCTGTCCAAGATGAAAGAGTTTGCGCACTCAAGTTGGAGCTCGTGGAGACAACTTCCCTATCGAAAAAGGAAGAGATGACTCCCAGGTTGGGAGGGAGCACTGATGTGTTATTGACTTATGGACAGTCATTTTTTAGTTCGAAAAATGGTCCAGGATGAGCAGTTCCTTTCCAATTTGGAAAGTGGTTTGAGATTTATGACAGACAGGGATTTTCCAGTTTGGAAAATGGTCCAGATCGAACAGTCATTTTTGAAATGAAAATGGTTCGATGGATTGTTGATGTACCATAGACAGCGATTCCCCTTGTGGTTAACATTGGGAATGGTCTAGGATAGTCTCTCTTCTTGACGGTCACTCTCAGTAGTGGTCAAGAAGACTGGTCCGCCTCGCCGGACAGTCATTCTTTCGAAGTTCACAGTTGTGAGCAGTTTCAAAGAAGGGTCCATTTTGGAGGTTGGTGCAAGACAGTCATTTCCTTAGGAAATGGTATGGACAGTCATTCCCTAGGGCAGATTCATTCTCTCCAGGTTGCACTTTGTTTAGTGCCGGAAGAATGACCCAGATAGGTGAATGGTCCAGGTTCAGCAATCAGGGATAGGCATTCCCTAGGGCAGACTCATTCTCTCCAGGTTGCACTTTGTTTAGTGCCGGAGGAATGGCCCAGATAGGTGAATGGTCCAAGCTTAGAAATCAGGATAGTTATTCTTCCTTGCTTGAGAAGAGTAGTCCAGATAGCTCATCATTGATGTTTGACCTTCTGAGGGCAGATGCTCTTCCATATCTCACAAATGTGAGTGGAAGAATGGCCCAGATGATTCAATTTATATCATAACAATGTTTTCTGTGCAGGTTGATATCAGATGATATGATTGTTATGGAGACTATATGTCTCCGGACAGTAGATGTATACTACTGTGGTGGATATGTTCCACTGATTGTGATTATGTGTCACTGATCAAGTATATGTGTGTTACTTGGTGTGGCAGTGTACCATTGGATTGTAGCTGTATACTATTATGGATAGACACAGTTGTGTTCTATTGAATGACATTGTTCTGATTGCCTTAAAGATTATCAATAGTGTTGGAAATGATTATCATCTAGATGGATGATCAATGGACAGAGTTTCCCCAGATGAAAAATGGTTCAGGACATTTATTCTTCTAGGACATATGTCCGGATTAGAAGAATGGTTCTTGTGTCACTCTATGGAGTGAGTGACTTATCCAACATCATATCTGATTACTCAAATGGAGTATGGTTTCGAGAGATGATGAAGTTGATGACACTAATAGTGATGATGGTACTCATGATCTAATCATGAGATAATTTATACGACTATGTTGATGCTACCGGGTAAATGGTATGTTTGTGCTCAAGACCATTACCTTCAATACCTCCCTAGCTAGGAGGGAGTGTTGATATTATGGTAGCTGCGGGAGGTATTTACCTCCATGTGTAAACCTGACGAGAATAGAATATTCCGGGAAGCAAGAAGAAACCCTAATTAGTTGGCTAATAACCCTAGAAGACAAGTCGACTCAAGAGGATAATTTGTATTAGGTTATTAGCCTCCAAGAGAAGAAGTCAGCTAAAGGAAATATTATATACTGAGTAAATAGGCACCCAGAATGAGAAGTCGGCCCAGGCAGTTTGTCATTTTTAGTATAAATACAGAAGGTCAGTGTTTATTCTAGCAGGCATTCTCAGAACTGCAGAAGCAACACTTGTGCGCACTGCAGTTGGCTAGTTGTGCGCAAGTTTGGAGGAGAGTTGTTGTTGCTGCTGCTGCAGCTAGCAGATTTTGGTTTTGGCTTGGACTATCTCTTGGTTATGATTTGGACTCTCTGATCAGCTCTTGTTACTCTTGCTTGGTGAGTTATCCTTGGAGAAAGGTGTGCCACCCTTTGTTTGGCTATCTAGCCTAGGGTTTGCTTCCGGAATGATTCTCTGTCAAGATTAAGGTGCTCAGGGGTGGCTTCGGCCTATGGTTGGGTGACAATAGTGATATTGTCTATGGTTAAACAAGACATCCATCATATCCTTCTTGTACTTCGCTTTGGCTGCATCTTCTTCAGGTTCCGATACATTTTCTTTTATGAATTTTGCAAGGTCATTCTCTTCAAGAATGAGTCTAATTCTGTACTTTCAGGCACGAAAATTTTCCACACCTTCTAACTTGTCAACAAGCTTGGTGTTTGCAGACATCTTGACCTGGAGCTAGGAAAATGACTAGAAAATGAAAGTGCTCAGAAAATGAATCTGAACTTACCAAGAGATGCGTTGGGCTAAGGTGAGTTGGCTGGAGCTGACTATTTTCAAAAATTCCAAGTTTTACCCCTTGAAAATTGACCTACGCAAATCTGGACTGGTACTTCTGGTACTAGTTCTGGTTTTCTGGTTTTCTTGTACTAGTCAAAACTAGGGTTTGACTTTCCGGATATTCTGGCCACTAAAAAGGTGTGCTCAAGTTGCCAAAAGATGCGCTAGGGTGGGGCACACTTTTCTAGATGGTTTTTAGTCAGAATTTTCTCTTCAATAAAAAGCCCTAATTTCTTTGTACGACAACAATGATGTTTTTAGATACCCAATGAAAGGTGTTCTATTTAGTCAAGCTCTAATACCATGTTAAGTTTTAATGTTGTTATTAAGTTAATTTCAATTTACTAGAGCATTCAATGCATTTCCAAAACAATAGCATAAAGATGATCACTGAAAGAAACACAATCACAAGGTACACAACATTTTATCCTGGGAAACCCTCATGGGGGAGAAAACCCAGCAAAACTTGCTCAATAATAGATTGCCAATACAATGCCAAGACTAAGACAAAACCACGAAGAATAAACTAGGACTGAGCATGCGCCTCTCTTCTCCTTCTTGCGACTGCAGTTTCCTTCAAAAGATGCGCACTAGAAGTGTGAGTGAGTGAGTGAACAAATGAGGTGCCATCCTCACTTATAAATACTAGTGAGGAGGTGTTAGGGTTATGTCTCTTCACTTAGTAGGGCCGACTTCTTCCAAGAGTGGTTAAAACCACTTTATAAACCTTAGGGGCCAACTTTACAAATACCACCATAGAAATATGGTTTGACCAATCCACAAGAGGGGATTTGGTCTTATACAAGACCCGACATGATCAATCCACAAAAGGGGATTTGATCTATAAGATAATAACTCAAATATAATTAGAATATTCTTCGAAGTTACAATATTTCAACACCTTCTTGATGTACTTTGTATTATTTCTTGTAATATAAGACAGTGTTCTTGTGAACAAAGAAAAAGAAAAGTAATATCTATGACTTCTTTAAACAAGAAACGTACTGCAACTCCCAGGTAGATCAATCTTTCATGGATCCTGCCTCATGATAAAATATTTGGTGTTTGGGGGCATCTTTCATGTCCCTTAATCTGTGGTCTCCATGCAAAATTTCAAAGCATCATATCAACCATATATCAACTGAATGGTCTTGAATAATAAAGTAGAAATATGATAACAATTTTCTACTCTTCCCTCATTTAAAATTTCAATATCCAAAGTTCAAACATGTCAATGACACCAAAACTTAATCAAAATAAAACCCTTTGCATATGCCATAGATGCAACCCAATGGTACTAGGAGAAAAAATGTCAATATCATTAGAACGAGATAATTATACAGAACCTTAAAGACAAAGGTAAAGGCAATAGAAATAAATATAGATACAATCTCAACACTGTAAAATGCAGATTGGCTGGATCATTGATATTTTGCAATATCAAGAAGCGTACTAGACAAGGACAAGATTCTCTCCTCTCTTTTTCTCTCTTTCTCCACTGTTTCATGCTCTTTTTCTGTTGCATGGTTAAAAAAATAAAAAAAGTAGTATTTATATTAATATTGAAACATATTTTATGACTAGCATTACACAGTGCTAAGTATAAAACTGTTCATGATACACACCATAGTTGCAGATTCTGATAATCTAGACTAAGTATACACTATAGTGGCACAGTCGTGCATTGCTTCTGCAAAGGAAACATGTTATTCCCTCACAAAAGAAATTCTTTGTCAAAAGAAGCACTTTAGCAAATACATTTTCGTGACAAAATTGTATCGAATAACACTTAAATGACCTTTTCAATATTTCATTAAAATGCAGAAACTTATTCTGCAAATTTGAAAGCAAAAGATTGTCACATGTGATAACAACTAGGAAAGTAATGCAAAGGACTGCGACAATGAGGGTGCTTGTGAAAACTAAATCTCACCTTAACTATAGTTGCAGACCAAATATGAACTCTGTCAATCAGAAGATCAAGACCAGGTAAAGGTCCTTCCAAGTAGAATACAGCTCTGCATGGCAAGCTCTTGAAGGAAAAGGTCCCTTCTAGCTTTTCCCACCTTTCTCTTGAAGCTGTAACTCTGCACAATAAAGATCTTATCTTAGGCCCTTTAGTGGCAGCTGAAATATATGGAGGATACTATAACAGCCATACTCAACCTTCAACCAATCCACTAAGTACATAAATTGTCTTCAGTCAGATTAGTAGCATAAGTAGTCCTATTTTAGGTGCGCTTACATGTATATCCATAATCAATGCATAATGTCAAGCCTTATGTTTGGAATTAACCCCACCCACTGTTTTTGTTTGTGAGTTTTTTTGGGATGATAGTCATGAATTTTGAACTTTGAAAACATCTAGAGCTGCAGTGGTCTCATTTATCTGGTCAATTGCTTTTGTAAATTCATGGAATATTTTCTAATCCAACAACGTAGAGAAATAAGCTTCAAAACTTACCTTCCGACCCTTAAAAAAGTTGGAGCTGAATTTGGATTTTCTAGTCTCAATGTTGCCAATACATCAGCTGTTTGTTGAGTAGACCCCCACACACGAACAAAAGCTAAAACATTGTATGTTACATGTGGCAAAAGTCTCGAAGTGATATTTTGTTCCAAACCTTGCCAGCATTGTGTTCGATTTGATACAACAGCAAACTGGTTTCCTGATTCTGCCTTGATTTCGTCACCATAGTCGTAACCATCAGAGACAAATCCATTGCAAGAATTTGGATGCCAAGATAGAAGACCCTCTGAAAAGTCATGGTTTATAATAGCATTGGCCTCTACAACCTCCATTTTTCTTCAAGCTTTTCTGCACAGAGCAATGAAAAATCATATGGAATCAAATGTTACAAATATATCTTGATAGCGGTATTTAAAAGATTTTGAGCGACTGACCATAAGCCTAGATAATTGAGATCAAGGTGTAACATTGACAATCTAATTCCAAAGTGGGTAGTAAACTATAAGATTGGAGTCCAAGACATAAAAATAACACGAGTGTCTTAAACACAAATGACTTCATCGAAATGGAACTAGTGGCACTAAGGGGCATGAAACAACCTTTGATATTGAGACCAGGGTCGCTTGGTATTATCACATAAAGTACAATAAGATCCACCGAATAAGTGAAAGGGCATAAAGCTACTTCCATAGTCTCAAGTTATAAAACATGTAAAGAGATTTCAATGTGTTAGATACCTAATCATTAGGATTATGGTATATTGTACATGTTATTGTAAATATTAATTTAAGAGAAATACGAAGAGTCATAGGTGAATAGGAAGAGTCGTCAGATCTTTTGGAAGATGAAACCAAATCAAAGGTCATCTCTCATTGTATTTATGTATGGCTCACTTTAATGAAATTCAATTCAATGCATGGAGTTACTTGTAATGTCCCCTTCCAAAGGGTCAACAAAAACGTAAAAGGGTCAGTAAAAAGGTGAGAAGGATAAAAGAGAGATGGGGTTCATTTCTCTCATTATGTTGATGATATTTTCTAAAATTGGTTTGGAGAGAGCTTTTGTGGCTTGTGAGAGTTTCGCAGCAAAACCCTTGTTGAGAGTTGATTTCGGTGGTAAAAGATTCCACCCTAGCCAATCAAGAGCTTTTGTGACTTGTGAGAGTTTTGCAGCAAAACAAACCCTTGTGGAGAGTTGATTTCGGTGGTGAAAGATTCCACCCTAGCCAATCAAGAGGAATGATCACTCAGATTCTTCATTTGATTTTAGTGTTGAAAACAATACTCATATTTGCAGGGTTCGTGGGGCTTTGTGGAGACCGATTTTTACAATTAGAGATAGTGATCACTTGTGGAGGTCGTACCTTTCTTGAGGAGGCCGTAACTTTCTTGGTGGAAATTGTATGGCTTTGAAGGGGCCGTATTTGCCATTATGGAGGCCTTACTCTTGTGAGAGGGCCGCATTTCTCCTGGAGAGGCCGATTTCTATTGTGTGAGGGTCGTGTTCTTTCTGTGGGGGGCGAATCTCTTGGAGAGGGCCGCATTCTCTAGTATCTGAAAGTATCTGGAAGATTGCAATGATTTTTGCAGCCGAAGACAAAGGCCTTAAAGTCTTCAAGGAATTTCACTATAACCCAATCAAATCCCTGATCAGGTTATTGTGATGCCGCAGACGCACTCAAGAGGGAAGACTGCGGTTTTCAGAAAAAGGCAAGTCCTGTTTTTGCTGAGATGTTAATAAACTGTGAGTCTTGCATTTGGTTGCTCGTAATTCCGAATTCGGTATTGATACTAATGTTATTATTGCATCAAATACAGTATTTGCAAGATCACAAATAAAAACTGTACTGAAAGTATCTGGAAGATTGCAACCAGAAATGACGGCCTTACAGTCTTCAAGGAATTTCACTATAACCTGATCAAATCCCTGATCACGTTATAGTGATGCCGCAAATGAACTCAAGAGGGAAGACTGAGGTTTTCAGAAAAAGGCAAGTCCAATTTTTGCTGAGATGTTAATTAACTGCGAAATATTTCATTTGGTTCATCGTAATTAGATATCGATATTAATATTATTATTGCATCAAGTACAGTATTTGCAGGATCACAAATAAAAACTGCACTGAAAGTATCTAGAAGATTGCAAAGAGTTTTGCATCCAAGACGAAGGCCTTACAATCTTCAAGGAATTTCACTATAACCTGATCAGGTTATAGTGATGCCGTGGATGCACTCAACAGGCCAGACTGTGGTTTTCAGAAAAAGGCAAGTTCTGTTTTTGCTGGGATGTTAATTGCCTGTGAAATATTGCATTTGGTGGATTGTAATTTGGTATTGAGACTGATCTTATTATTGCATCAAATACAGTATTTGCATGATCACAAATAAAAACTGCATTAGAAGTATCTGGAAGATTGCAAAGACTTTTGCAGCCAAAGACGACGCCTTAGAGTCTTCAAGGAATTTCATCAACGTTTGTGCAATCCTCTACAATGAAGGTAAACTTCCAATTAATCCCTTGTTCGATGATCATGGACCCCATTCATGCAACAAGGACCCCGTTATGATCAAACATGGCTGCATCTTATGATTCTATCCCCGTTATAAAATTGGATGATTTAAAGTTATAATTTAAAATTTTGTCCTCATTTCATGCGATCATTAATTCAATTTTCTGGGCAAATAAACATTGGGTTCCCTCCTAGTAGTTAAATAATTATTGCATTGAGCTACAAATGGTATGATAAGAGCAAGAATGGCAAGATAAAATTCAAGAGGCCCTAGGGTTTAGTAAATGTTCAAAAGACTAATAGTCAGAGATACCCTAAAGAATGGAAAACTCAGATTTTAAGAACTCGGTAACCATCAAATTACATTTTAATTTCTAGTTTCTATTCACTGTCCGAACGTAAGGACCCGTAAGTGAATGTGGAAATGTGTTATCCAATGGGCCATTACCCGTATATTGTTATCATCCATAATATCATTAACAGTCCATGCAAGAGTTTTGCTGGAATTTACATTATTATCAGAGTCTAGGGGCATTGATTCCGAGCTTCAGAAGGCCTTATAAAGGGAATGCTTCCACACAGTACAAGATTGTGAGCTGTCGTCAAAGTGGGGTTTCAGACTAATAAAGCCTGTTTGACTTCAGATGATTGTGACCTACTAACCTAACAGATATGGAATTGCCATACTACGAATTAATCTACAAGTGATGTTTAAGAAATCTAGAACATTGATATACATTGTGGAATTCATCGCTTATAAATATAAATGAAGCAAACTCAAGTCGAATATTTGAGAATG
>JASDQU010501547.1:67635-78241 GCA_032191745.1 Picea mariana | reverse complement strand
CAACCTCTGGTATGTCCTAGTGCTCTGTTTCATGCTCTTGTTTTGTCTCTAGGCCCTGTTTCACTAAATCTGTGGCATGTTCACCCTGTTGTGGCCTTTTTCCCCTGAACGCGTCAGATTATGTCCTATCCGCATCCTCCTCAGGTTGCCCGGCCTCCTATGATGGGTTTTGTTCTTCCTCAACTTTCACGTTATGTGGCTCATATTCTAGCATATGAATCTCATCCACATCCATGACTGTGGGCATATCTTTCGTCCTTGTTTGTGTCACCCGAGCACTGATTCTTGTGTTTCTCCCAGCCCTCCTCGACTCTCCAACGCATGGTGGTGACATCTTGTTAATATCCTGACTATTGATCTCTAAATCTCCACTTGATAACACAAATTTTCACTCTTTCACACTTAAGCTTCACTCTCTGTTCTTCTCCTTAGCGGAAAAAAAAAAAAAAATGACCAAATTTTCCCCCTTTTTTTGAATTTATAGTGGGATGGTGTACTAACAGTTGTTTCGCACTGACAGTTGTCACTTTTTCACATTTTCTTGCATGCTCCACTTTTTGTGTATGTCAACTATTTTCCAGTGCGTAGTGTCTTCAACACTGGTTTTTCTGCGACACATTGTTAATGCTAAATCTATTACATCAAAAAACTCTCTACTATTCTTCTATCTTTTTTTCTTTTTTTTATATTTCTTCTTTTTATGGATTTTTTTTTTCTCTTCTACCATCTACTATATAAAATGTGTACAATCATACCTTCTCTCTCTATTTTTATCTCAGGTTGTTAGGCCGACTATCTTGATACAACTTCAATCGAATTCCATTCACCAGTCCTCTAAGATTATTTCCTGCAAGATCTTTTACCTGCACAACACCTCCATTTGTAATGGTCTCTACCTGATAAGGCCCTAACCAGTGCATTTTGAACTTCCCTGGTTGTTGTAAATATTTGTTGTCATATAGGAGAACTAGATCTCCTTCCTTAAATCTTTTCTTCTTTATGCGCCTATCATGCCAAGCTTTGTCCTTTGCTTTCTCTACTTCCTGGTGAAATCATGCTAAAATCCTATCTTCCTCCAGCTCCATCAGTTGATCCCATTTTTCCTGCACAACACCTTCTTATGTCATGTTGGTGATTGTTGCAATGCACAAACTAGGTAGTAAATAATCCAATGGGACCACTGCTTCCTTCCCGTACACCAGTCTGAATGGTGTTTGTCTTGTAAGCTTCTTGCATGTAGTCTTGTAAGCCCATAACATTGTTGATACATTCAAATCCCAATCATCCCTATTCACATTGCAAATCTTTTCCAATGCATTCTCTAGAATCTTGTTAAAACCTTCTACTGTACCATTTTCCTGGGGATGATAAGGTGTGCTCTTCTGATGATGTATCTCGAATTCTTATGTTAGATCTCTGGTTGTATTGTTAATCAAATGGGTTACCTGGTCACTCAACAAAATTATAGGACATACAAATATGGTCACTATGTTTTCAAAGAGAAATTGCGTTGTCATTTCTACGCTGCAGTCCTTCACTGGGGCTACTTTTGCCCACCTGGTTAAGTATTATGTCGCATTAATGTTGTATCTGGCTCATGATCTCCTTGTTGGTGGATTAATGGGTCCAATGAAATCCACAGCCCATTTATCAAACACTTGTAAGGTTACTTGGGGCATAAGTGGCATTTCATCCCTTATGGATGGTTTTCCCACCCTCTGACAGACATTACAGGTCTGACAGTATTCCTTTGCATCCTTATGTATTGTAGGCCACCATAATCATGTGCGTACACCTTCTGTGTTGTAGGCTTTCCTGCATAGTTCCCTCCAACCATCCCTTCATGTTCTTCTGCTAGCACCATGGAGAATTCATGCTCCATCACACATCTTCTCAGAATTCCATCTGCACCTAACTTGTATAAATGACCTACAATCAGTTGATAGTCTGCAGTGCACACTACCAACTATTTTTTATGGGCGACAGTAAATTCCTCGGGTGCCACTCCTATGCTCACGAATCCAACAATGTCGTCAAAATAATCATTATCAATCTGAATAGAAAATAAGTTGGCATCAGGAAAATTCTCCTCCAAGTTCTTTGGCTCCTCTCCATTAGTAATTCTTGATAGATGATCTGGTCCTGCATTCAGCTTCCCTAGTTTTACTATGATTTCAAAATCATATTCCTAAATCAATAACAGTCATCTACAAATCCTTCCCCCCAACACTGGATTGTTAAATAGGTACTTCAACGCAGAATGATCTGTAAACATATTAAAATGTTGACCTAATAAATAATGTATGAACTTTTGTAAGGCATAGAACATAGCTAGACCTTCCGTTTCTGTAGTATTAAAGTTATTCTCAGACTTAGATAACTTTATACTAGCAAGAGATATTGGGTGATCAATGTCTCCTTCATTTGGTTGTGCCAATACTGCTCCAAGTGCAATGGATGAAGTATCCACATGCACATGAAATTCTTTTTTCCAATCTGGAAATCTCAAAATTGGTGTTGTCACCTCTTTTAGTATGTCTAAGCTCTCTTGGAATTCATCATTCCATTGAAACCTAATGTCTTTATTTAGTAACCTCTCCATGGGTGCAGTAATATTTTCATATCCCTTTATGAACTTCTTGTAGTACCCTGTGTGGCTTAATGTTGCTCTCAATTGGCGCACTGACTTTGGTGGTGGTAAATTGACAATAACAACAATCTTTGCAGGGTATATTATCAAGCCCTGTTTGCATACAATGTGTCCAAGTAGGATTCCAGATGGTTTACTGAGTATACATTTCTTAATGTTCAAGGAAATATTACATTGCCTAGATCTCTCTAACATTAACCTCAAAATTTATACATGGTCCTTTAATTAACTGAATATTGTCCAATCATCTAGATAAACTTCTAAAAGATTATGTATAAAATCCTTGAATGTAGCTACTACTACTCTGGAAAATATTGTTGGTGCATTATTTAAACCAAATGGAATCACTGTGTACTAATATGACCCCCACTCTGTTGCAAATGTAGTTTTGTACATGTCCTCTGAAGCAATTTTGATATGATGGTAACCTGAAAATACATATGTGGAGTACACTTCCCGTCCTCCCACATTATCTAAAACCTCATATGTAAATGGAGTAGGAAAAGGATCATGCATGCATGCACAATTTAATTTCCTCATATCCACACATATCCTAATCCCTCCAGTATTCTTTTCCTAGACCACCATTGGACTAATCCACTTTGATTCTTCCACAAGTTCTATGATTCCTAATTCTAGCATTCTGTCAATTTTTTCCTTAACTTTTTTCTTATAGATGGGGTTTAATCTGTATGGTCTCTGTCTAACTGGCCTTGCATCTGGTCTGAGCGGTATCTTCATTTCTCCAATTTCTATTTCTATCGCTTTCATCTCTGAAAATGTGGCTGGGAATAAATCACTATACTTGCACAGTCATTCATTTATATTTCCCATTGTCTCACTGTCCCAATAATCTCCAATGCTAGCTATATCGGGTTTCTCTTCAATCCCAATATTGATCTTTTTAATCTTCATTGGTGCAGTAAATTATTCTGATTGTAATAGGAGTCCTTCCAACCCTCTTTCTCCTTCCCCTTCTACTATATGTATGTCATGTGGGTTGTCTTCTACTTCCTCATCCTCTACGACCTAATAACAGTAAACTAATTGTTCAAGTGTTTATTTTTTGTAATATCTATCTAATGTCACTGTATCTACCCCATATTCTTCAAATATCTTATTTTTTTTCCTCTGTAATGCTAGATCCACTCATGGATTCTCACTTTCAAATGCAAAAGTATTAATAATTTTTTGTTGCACTGCACCCCAACTCAAAGTTTCTCTGCACAGTTCCTGCTCTTTGTACCAATTACTTGGTATTCCTTCTAATGTATGAATAAAGTAATGTGTTCATTCCCCTAGTGGTACCAATATCCAGTTAGTGACACAATCATTTATATGTTGTATTGGATTCCCTCTTCCATCATACTTTTGTAAGGGTCTATCATGTTGACTCCTACCAAATCTTATGTGCACCAGTTGCTTACACTGATATCAGTCCTGAATTACCTCCTTATGTGCACCCCACCATCATGTAGGTGTGTCCCTTAATGCTATATCCAACACTAATAATCTTTTACTATCCAAAACCTATGATTCAAACTTTGTCATAAWTTTTTCTAGATCATCCTCTTCAATAAATGTGGGAAACTGTCTTACTTTTGTCCCAACCCATCTTACTGCRCATGTAACTCTAGYGCACCTCCTAGTAGGGACTTCATTCAATATTTTATGTCAGTTTTCTACTCCATTATTTGAATCTAACATGTCAGAATTGATACTCCTCCAACTGAGTACTCCATCTGYAGTTGGATTCACATAATCTTCCTCTCGTGYAGTAGTTCTTACAACTKGTTTACATCATCCTCTAAAACAATGTCAGACACAGKTTCTACATATCTTTCACAATCTAAGGGATCTAAAGGTGCTACTACCCTAAATTTCCCAGATTCAAATATCATCTTTCTAGTCTTCAAATTAATTATGCCTTGATTATTAAATGCCTAATCAATTCCTAATAGTGTTGGAAATGGTATAGACTCATCCACCATATCCATTACCTCAAAAAACATTGTGGTGCACACACCATCTAGATCCATTGTTGTATTATCCAATCAACCTATGGGAATCACTCTCTGTTGATTTGATAGCTTCAATTGGATATTGGAATGCCCTAGTGTAGGTTATCCCATTGCTTCCCAAGTCTTCGTTGGAAAAATGTTGACATCTGATCCTAAGTCTAGGATAACATTTCCCATATTAAATTCTCCTAAATTTACATTCAATCTATACTCTTTGCTAGTTCTTTTATTTCTATGGACCTAATTAATCTTATTTGGTTTTGTTCCTATCCCTTCTTCTATACTATATTTCTCAAGAATATTTTTAAACAAATCCATGGCATTCTTATCATTAAGTAATTTAAAACAAGATTCCAGGAAATTCTTTAAGTCACTTACTTTCTTTGTTTTCTCTCCTTTATAAGTATGATCCAAAGAATGAGGCATATCAAAAATAGGAGTATCATACCTCGATGCAGTGTTTGATGTGGATGCTTCATTCTCCTTCAGGAATTCCTTCTTTTATTCCTTGAAAGTTTCCTTCTCCTTCTTTGCATTAAACCGTTATTGTGGTTGAGTTTTCTTCTAAATCTAGCACTAAGATATCTTCTTTTGATCCTACGCATCCGCTCCTGTCTTCACTCCTCCTCTAGTCACTATATTGATGTTCCTCCCAGGATCCCTTATTTCTGAAGCAATCCACTCAACATTTTGGTTATTTATATTCCACTTCTCTTGGATCTTTGTCATCAACTTCAGGCACTCTTCTGTCACGTGATCTATTGTGCGACGGTACATACATGTTTTTCTTGGTTGAGGACAATCTTTGGAATAGTGTCCTTGTTTTTTAAAATTATGGCAGATAATAGGCCCGCTGCCCATTCCTCCTCTTCCTCTACCTCTGAATCCTCCTTTTTTCCCCTATGGATCCATGTTTTGTTGGTGAAACTGTGGTGCCTGATTATACTGTGGGGTTTAATGAAACTGTGGCACTATTTGAAATTGTTTCACATTTCCAAACTGTGGTGTAGTATGTCCTGTCATCAACTCATCTTGCATCATGTATGCATCTGAGGTTCTTTCCTTCATTAACTCCAGAGTTCTACAATTTTTGTCTTCATGTTCTACTGACTTACAAAAGTTACAAAAAGTACTCTTCAGTTCTATCTTATACTTTTGCATCATAAGGTAGTGATACAGATCATGCCCATGTGTCTTGCATATTTCACACCAAGGCCCTCCTATGGGCAATGGATTCGGTATCCCTACTCCTAGGTAATACGCAAATGTCAGACACTTATTCTTGTGATTTCCCTCTGATCTACATAGGGTACACCACATTGCTTCTCTTTTCTCCCTGATTTTATTCTGATTTAATTGCACTATCAAGTTCTTCAGGTCTTCCTTTATCTCCTCTATAGTTGGATATGTATGTTTATACTGATTCTCCTCTAATTGCATCACTACTTGCAGTGCCTCTGCCTAGTTTGAAATTTTTGTTGTCTCAATGGATATTTGAAATGTGGTAACAGAGAATTTATAAATAATTGTCTATGTTGCATGTCAGAAATGGGCTACTTCAATTTACCTTTCAATGTCTTGAACTTTTGATCAATGTACCATATCGATTCTCCTAGATTTTGTCTAACCTCAATCATCTCATTCATAAACTAATCCTTCGATTTCGGCCTTTGAAACTCAATGATCAATGCATGCTTGATCCTTGCTACTATTCCCGATGCACCCTGTGGATTGTTTAATGCTAGACTCATATACCAATCCAGCATGCGGTTTCTAAATGTTATTGTTAATTACGTTACTTTTGTTGCCTCATTAGTGACTCTTTTCACTTCCCACATTCACTCACACATGAATAGGTGTTTTTTTGGGTATTTTGATCTATCCCCATGAAACTATGGTAATATTATCGTTGGATCTATGCCTACCATTTTTTAATGTGATGTACATGCTCCGCACGGTACTACGATTTGTGTTTTGTTGTTCGAACTTGAAATCACACTGGTGTTGCTATTGGTACTTCCACTTGTACCACTACATGTATTGTTGTTGGTACTCCCACTTCTACCCTCACTTCTATTTTTATCTCCTATATTCTTCTGACTGTCAGACATTGGTTCTATAAACTAATCTTTCTTTGTTGATGTGTTAGTCGTACATGGGGTTGTAGGTTCTACATTGATTTGGATCGGGACAAGGGTATCTACTTCCTCATTAGATCCCACTCCTCTATTCTTTATTTCATATGTGGAGCGCAATATTTATTCAATGAGCTCTGCAACATGTACATCCTCTACCTCTTCCTCATCACTGTCCAAGCCTTCCCTCTCGGCTACTTCTCTTTTCTTCCTATTGAGCTTATACTGCTAGGGTCTTCCACTGTGCATCGTTCCTGCCTTCTACATAATTTCCTGAATCTCCTCTTGATCCATCATAATGGGATCTTTCTCTTTATTGCGCTCTTCTCTATCCATTTCCCCCTCCATCTCATACCTTCATCATGTTTCCCCTAACTCCCCCATGCACGTAGGGTAGTTTAGTTGGTTGATTCCATAGTTAATACTCCTTTATCATGTAATAATCTCTTGATCGAAGTGTACAACGACCTGATGTACCTTCCCCTTGAACCCTTAATAAAATCCTTCTCTGCTACATTGTAATACTTCGATGTATCTACTACGAACTCGGTGATATACCCCACTACAATGTTGTCTAGCCAGAAATCTATTGCACGCGTGAATTTATTATTTACCCTTTTCAACCACGTGATAATTTCTTCTATCCACTCCAATGATCTAACTTTATTTTTTGGATGGGTATCTTTCAACAATGTTATCCACTTGTGCACTAGCATGGTAAACTCACTAAAGAAACTCTCATGTATTTCATTGAATACATATTTTTTCAAATACTGTCTTGGCTTAAACCTAGAGATTCTATTATCTTTATGGGGAAAATCTAGTTCCTGGACTATCAACCATCTTTCAATCTCCACTTTTGTGGGGTTCCAATCTAAAAACATCCCCTTTCTTAAACCCTCTCATTATATTGTGTGATACATCCCTCCTGATATAATCTTGTGAGTTCCAGCTGGCAACAGAACCATTGTTGGTTTCACTTATGGGGTGACCCAGGTTCTAACTACAAGACTACCAACTTCCCTTTTTCCATTGGCCCTTCTGGATACTAGAAGGAAACATAGCACACATAATCCACTATGTAGTCTCACCCGAGATGGCTTATATGGGTGGTCGCACGACTCAGATGTATGCAACCATGGGATGGGATGTGTTTCTCTCTCAGAGGCATTATATCCACTCAACTTCTAACCCTCGAATACCCATATATTATGCTAACTCTAACTCTTACCAGTGACATAGTATATGACCAACAAAATTCATTACCCATTATAACCACATGTATTCCATGATAAATATTCATCTATTGTACCATAAGCTTCAGAACTAAACGCTAGCTATAACCTTCATTTAATTAGAGCTATTCTGCAGATTCCATTAGTTCATTCTTAGTGCGCAGTGTTATTTCCTTTATCATTTAACATTTTCATCGTAAACTTACTAAAGTAAATACAATCAGAAACATTGCATACATTCACCCAAAAAACATATATATCGTGGTTCACCCCCTCTGGGGCTACGTCCACAAATATTTTTCGCTTCTACTCTATATTCATGTTCTTTCAATATCTAGCATTGTGCACCGTATATTCCTTCCTTCATTACATTTGATCTCCATAGATCGCATCATTATCTCGACAATACACACTTCTAACAAACGGAAAACAACAACAATGACAATGACCACCCTCTCATTGTCCTAATACATTGTACTTATACAAAACTTGGTACAAATCCCTTACAAAAACCCTAACCCTAAGTGGATTAGGTATGTCTACTTTCTCCTTGACTTAATCTCAGTTGGTCCTCGATCCAACCGTTGCTCCAAGTCGGTGCGTGTCCACTGTCCAAATGCTCTGCAGCAGTTTGCCCACTTTGTAACTTCTTTTCTCGGCGTTGGTTTTCCTCTGTTTCCAGTGTTGCTTTTACTCTATTTTCAATGCACTACCCTATTTTCCGGCGTTTCTTTTATTCCTTCGAAACTTCCTTGATTCTCCCCAAAATTGGTTTGCACCAATAGGAGGCTTGTAGCACATCATGGTTGTAAGTTCCATTGTTTCTCATATTAATAAACTTGGCCTATTTCCCTTTTTTCGTCTCTTTTCAAGTTTATGTATGAATGATTGTGGCTTGGTTACAACATTTTTTATCTAACTTGTTACAAGTAGTAGAAGAAGAGGATAGTTATTTTTCTTTGTAGGTAGACTATGTTTGGAGTTGGACTGGATCCAACACAGGAATGATAAAGAGAAGTGAGGACGATCAACATAAAAAGATTCCTCTTTCTCTTACTCTCCCTCTCTTATTTCATGCGTAAACAGATGGAAATATGGAGTTTTAGCGTCCACTTGTTCTAGTTGTCTTAGTTGAAAAAAACCCTACTAAGGGGAGCTAAACTTGTCCGCGGGGTGAGATTTATCACAACACAGAGGCAGAGCAAGAGGGATTCTACATCTCTCTATGAACCATACCATATCCTTCAAAGTTTGAGTTGGTCAAGCAACAAATAATTATGGGGAGTTGTTGGCACTAAAATTGGTTTTGATGTTGGCCCAGTAATACAGAGTATCTCACATCCAAATATTTGGGGACTCATTTTTAGTGATTCAGTGGATGCGACAAGAATAAACCTTAAGGAATTTTACTCTTTAGCCTTTGTTTCTTGATGTAAGTTCTTTACAATTAACTTTTTCTAGTATCTCTTTCTCACACATTTATAGGGACAAGAACAAGATGGTTTATCAAAAGCAAGATTAAGTCTAGCTCCAGAAGTATGGATAATCTCAAAAAAACCAACAAGGACATATATATAAATTCATACATGATCCTTAGATGTAATATTACATACTTTCATTATATCTTTGTGGTACCCACTAAAAACATCTCTAGGAAAATGGTTGAATCAAGATCAATGTTTTGATGTTTTTTGTGATGATATATGGAAGTTATGGGAATCAATAGTTCCTTAAAAGGTTTTTTAAGGAAATAATAAAATTTTATTATGTAAAGGGATTGTTATAGTTACAAGTTTTCCACATACTTCAAGAGAAAAACATGAATTCTTTATAGCATATGACATATACAATTTTGTTTATGTAAATAAAATTACAAAGATATATATAGAAAAACATGAATTCTTTATAGCATATGATATATATAATTTTGTTTATGTAAATAAAATTATATATATATATATATATATATATATATATATATATATATATGAAATCTAAAAATTGGATTAATCAATTCATTTCTCTCGTTCATGTGATATTTTCATTTCTATAGTTGATGTGATATTTAAATGTTTAAAATTCAAAATCTCATTCCCATGATTAAGAGTGATAATGTTTGTTTAATAATTCCCATGATTAAGAGTAATAATGTTTGTTTAATAAAAGGTTTGGATAAGAAGGCTTTACTAATTTTGATGTTATGGATTTGATCATTTCTCTCGTTCAAGTGATATTTAAATAAATGTTTAAAATTCAAATTCATATTCCCATGATTAAGAATAATAATTTCCATGATTAAAAATAATAATGTTTGTTTAATAAAAAGTTTGGATGAAAAGGATTTACTAATTCTGTTGTTATGTATTTGATTTTAATATTTATTATTAATCATTTAATTTAATTTAATGATGTTGAATAATTTTTTATTCAAATTTTCATATAAATATTAAAAAAAATAATATAACACTTTAAATAGAACATTGTTCTAAAGCAAAAATTTATAGGCTTTATTTTTGTTATCTATGAACCCATGCATACCCATTCATAATTGGGGAATACCATCCT
>JASDQU010501547.1:28109-38418 GCA_032191745.1 Picea mariana | reverse complement strand
TTTGTGTGCATTTAAAACTGTAAAATTCCCACTCAATTATGTTTGGTCTTTTTCTTGGTTTTACTGTGTTGGCCTTTCGTCAAACAATTTTCCACTAAAATGTTTATAGAGGTTGTTAAGAATTTACTCATTGTTGTAGCAATTTTATATGAATTCCTGAGTGTGGAATTTTGACGAACACTTGGACTGTAGGATATTTCACATTGTTTGACTACCCAATTTGCAGCTATGGTATTTTAGATGGATTCTTGAAGTGTTTTATATGGTTGGCATAGATTTCATGTTATCCCTCTGATAACATTGTGACCAGGAAAACCTTAGGAACAAAAGTCCAAATTCGAATATGCCCTAACTCAAATCTATAGAATATCTAATTCAAACATGGTGCCCTAGATCGAATATATAGAATATATCATTCAAATGATGATGCATGTGTGCCCTAGAATTTTCAGAATGAAAATGTTGAAAAGGACAGAGTGAGAAAAATTTACCGGAATAGAAGTCATTGTTGGTCTAGTTTGCTTCTTTGTCGCTCTTTGTCTCTGTGGCTCCTTGTTGGAGTCACCACATTTCTTGCTGCGTTTGTGGATTAGGATGAATGCGAATGGGACAAGTTTAGGGATGAGTGCGAATGGGGTCAGCCGAGTTCAAGGATGAATGTGAATGGGGTCGGTCGAGTTCAATGATGAATGCGAATGGGGTTGGACGAGTTCGAATGGGGTCAGGGGTCGGGTTCTGTTCGACTGTGCAATGTGAATGGGGTTAGGCTATTCAGGTTCTATTCAACTATGCAATGTGAATGGGGTTAGGCTGGGATCGAGTTCTGTTCGACTGTGCTGCAATGCGAATGGGGTTAGGCTGGGATCGGGTTCTGTTCGACTGTGCTGCAATGAAAATGGGGTTTCGCCGGTCATGTTCTGTTCGACTGTTAAATATATATGTAACATATATAACACATATATGTTACATACATATGTTATATACGTTACATATATAACATATATGACGCAACCTGCCCCTCAGCGAGCAGCCGCTCCCACCAGGACCTTCTTCAAGTCACGGGCCCGAAGATTCAATGCTCTTCAACTCCTCTCGGGAGTTCTTCTACCCACAGCAACACTCCTTCGGTGATCTCCCCATTCGTGTCGGGAAATCGGGACTCAAAAGTTCGCGAGTTCAACACTCACGGTATCGGCCTTTACTTCCCCGAACCCCGATGGTCAACGGTCAACAACTTCTATTTGGGAATTTCCCTATCGCGAAATCGGATTATGTAATGTCATGAACCCTTGACACCACAAAGTCCCGAACCTCGAACTCCGATAGCACGTGTAGACTTGGGCCTCCCACCTTCGAACTCCGGTATATTGCCACCTGGACTCCACTATGTCTTGGGGACCCACCTTGCCATGTCCTCTTTGGGATTTCGCGGATCGCGAATCCACGATACAAAGTTTCTTGTGGACGAAAACCCCGAAACACCGAACCCCGATATCCGGGATCTGATGCCACGTGTCCATCCGATGATCGACTGTTCCCATTGATTCGGGAAATCGTCGGTCACGATTTCAAAGAGTATGAGGCTCTTGCCTTTGGAACGTCGAATGCCGAATCTCGATCCTCAAGGATCTCATGCCACGTGTCCCTGTCCTGATCGATGGCTCTGGTCAACTCGGGGAATCGCCGGTCACGATTTCAAAGAGCTTGAACTCTCGCCTCCGAGAACGTCGAACGTCGAACCCTGATCCTCAGGGATCTCGCGCCACGTGTCCCCTCTGCGATCAACGACTGCGATTGACTCGGGAAATCATGACTCGCGATTCTACGAGGTGTGAAATCTTCCTTTGCCAACCTCTGAATGCCGAAACCCTGAAGTCCGATGGACTTTGGTTCTTCACACCTGTGCTTACGGGTTATCTCCCGCGCAACTCCTCCACGATTGGACGGTCTGCAGAACTTTGGATTTCTCCTTGACAACTCCAAGTCGTCGATTCTCTTTCTCTTGATGAGTTCCTCTGCTTCACCACCTTTGTCCTGTATGAACTCCACTGGAGTCTGTTCCCAAGCGACACAAAGGTATTCTTCCAGGCCTGTTCCTAAGATGCTTACAAGGAACTATCCCTCTTGAGCTTTGTCTCTCTCTGAATCCTTCAGAGACTCTTCACATTCTTCCTGTACTCGACTTCCAACAGCTCTCAAGGCATTGAAGCCATCTAGACCTGTGCAATCCTGCTAACACGGCCCAGTCCTCCTTCTCTCAGACTCAGCTTTGAGACTTCAATTCGACCTGCACTCACCTGCACGGTTGAATAACCTAATTCACTCTGAGAAACCCGAGCACAAAAGTTCAACTGTTTAGCCCCCTCTACGCACTCTATGCGGAGGAATTCAACTGCACTCTATACAGGAATCTCCTGGCTTGAACAGAGAAACAATTGAAACTCATTCCCTCATTCTCTCAGGTTTCTAACCTGATAAGCAATCACATATGCAGCATATAGAAGATAAGCATAAAGAGAAGCAAACATGCATAAGCATAACATCAACAACACATAGAGATCAAACCCATCCATGGAATTGAATCAAAGCTTTTCCTATTNACAATAATACAAAGGAGGGTGCCTATATTCGTTTTCCCTCCTGGAAGTAAAAATTGTCTAATCTACAGCTAATTTCTAGCTAACAGCATTAAAACCATTAAATGCCCGCTTATCTACATTACATTACAAGTGCACTCAGCTTTGAATGCCTTTAGTAAAACGGCGGCGCAACAATACCAAGGTAGAATTCAAAATTTGAGGTTTGCTGGCTTGTCTAGCTGTCTCTTTTTTCTCCTCATGCTGGTTCGTATGATGAATTGTGGATGATCCTGCATCATACTCCTCGGCTCAAAAAGATTTCATGGGCTCCTGCCCATGAGCTCCTGTATAGTCTGCCCATGTTCCAAAATCACTGCTTCTATTTCCCAGCTGGCATCCTCCACTGGGTGATCTTTCCATTTCACCAGGTATTCAAAGTACTGCTTTCTCCTCGTCTTCCTGCCTACCCTCTTGTCCAGTATGCACTCCATCTGAGGCTTTTGTGCAACTGGCAACTGCTTCTGCCACTGGACCACTGGTTCCTCAATTCCAGTGCCTGCTTCATCAGTCCTGTAGGGGTATAAATCCGAAATATTGAAAATCAGAGATATCCCGATGTTTTCCAGCAATTCAAGCTCATATGCATTTTGCCCGAACTTCTTTAGGATTTTACACGGCCCAATTTTCTTCATCTTGAGCTTGTTGTATGTTCCCCTTGGGAACCTTTCTTTCCTCAAATGCGCTAGAACCATGTCCCCAACTTCAAACTGAAGTTGTCTCTTCCTCTGATCGGCTCTGCGCTTATAGTCCTGATTCGCTTTCTGCAATCGCTGTTTCACCTGTGCATGAAGTTCTTGCATTGCCTCAGTGAATTCTTCAACCCTCGCGCTGCTAGTTTCAGCCTGTTCTGGCTCCCTGAGCTCATACACTCCTCTCGGCTGTGTTCCATATAAAATTTGAAACGGACTCTTACCTGTAGTCCGATTCACAGAATCGTTGTACGCAAACTCGGCCTGTGGTAAGATCTGGTCCCAACTGGTGTGATGCTCCACCACTAGGCTCCTCAACAGATCTCCCAAGCTTCTGTTGACCACTTCTGTCTGCCCATTTGTCTGCGGATGGTAAGCAGAACTGAATGCTAAATCAGTCCCCAGTTTCTTCCATAGAATCCTCCAAAAATGACCTATGAACTTGGTATCCCGATCCGAGACTATGCTTCTCGGTAATCCATGCAATCTTACAATCTCTTTGAAAAATAAATTTGTGATGCGGGTTGCATCGCTCGTCTTATGGCATGGAATGAAATGCGCCATCTTTGAGAATCTTTCCACCACAACAAAGATGGAATCAACTCCTCGCTGAGTTCTCGGCAAACCCAACACAAAGTCCATTCTAATGGCTTCCCATGGCCTTTCGGGTATAGGCAACGGCTGATATAACCCTGTGTTCTATTTTCTTCCCTTCGCATGTTGACAAATTCTAGATTGGTCAACAAATCTCTTTACATCTGCACGCATACCTGGCCAAAAATATGATTCGTTCAGCTTAGCAAATGTTTTGTCATGCCCGAAATGACCTTCTAGTCCACGGCTGTTCTTTTCTCGTACCAAATTCTCTCTCATAGAGCTATCTGGAATGCACAATTGATTTCCCTTGAATAGCAATCCATCCTGTATCAAGAAATCTATCCATGGGCTCCTATCTCTGAGAACTGGGTTCTCGGCTGCCTCGTATGCTTCCCCGAAATTAGCATCACCTGCATACATATCTTTCAGGTTTTCAAAACCCAAAGTCTTGACCCTGAATTCCTGCAGCAATAAACATTTTCGACTCAAGGCACCAACTACCTTGTTTGTAGTCCCTGAAATGTGCTTTATGACAAAAGTAAAATTCTGCATATATTCCACCCATTTCGCATGCTTTTGATTCAGCTTCTCCTGCTGACTCACGAATTGCAGTGCATGATTATCACTGTACAACACAAATTCTTTGGGTATGAGATAATGCCTCCACTTCTTCAATGCCTGGATGATGGCATAGAATTCTTTATCATATGTGGATTACTTCAATTTTGCATCATCTAGCTTCTCGCTGTAATATGCAACAGGTCTGTCATCCTGACTTAAGACCCCTCCAACAGCATACCCACTAGCGTCACACTTCACCTGGAAGGTCTTCCGAAAATCAGACAGCACTAACACTGGCTGCTCGGTTATCTTTCGCTTCAACAAATTGAAGCTCCTTTCAGCCTCAACTGTCCACTAAAAAATTTTATGCCACTTTTTCACAGTGTCCATCATGGCGGCACTGATTCCACTAAAATTTCAAGTGAATTTTCTGTAGAAGCTTGCCAAACCGTGGAAGCTCCTTACCTCAAAAACATTTCTCGGCGATGGCCAATTCCGGATCACCTCTACCTTCTCAGGATCCATCTTCAATTCATTTGCTGAAATAACAAACCCCAGATATATGAGTTGTGTCTGCATGAAGGAACACTTCTTCAAATTGATCAGCAGCTTATCCTGCTGTAACCTCCTCATCACTATGGCCAAATGCCTCAAGTGTTCTTCCCTTGTTTTACTGAAGATCAGTATATCATCCAGGTATACAACTACAAATTTGCCAATGAATTCTCGTAGGACTTCATTCATCAATCTCATAAAAGTTCTTGGCGCATTTGTCAAACCAAACGGCATGACCAGCCATTCGTACAAACCCTCATTTGTCTTGAATGTTGTTTTCCACTCATCTCCCTCTCTCATCCGGATCTGATGATATCCGCTCTTGAGGTCTATTTTTGAAAAATAACTTGCCCCGCTCAGGCAATCCATCAAGTCGTCCATTCTCGGCAGTGGAAACCTGTACCTGATGGTAATCTTATTTATGGCCCTGGAGTCTGTACACATCCTCCATCCTCCATCCTTCTTCGGACTCAGTACCGTTGGAACGACACACGGACTCAGACTCTCTCTGACCAGTCCTTTATCCTGCAGATCTTGAACCTGCCTCTTGACCTCCTCGTTCTCCTGAGGTGTCAACCTATACGCTACCTTGTTTGGTAGACTTGCTTCAGGTATGACGTCAATATGGTGACTCACACTCCGCATCGGTGGCAATGAACGAGGTAGTTCATCCACGATAATATCAGCGAACTCTCCCAGCAGTTTCTGAATCTCTTCTGGCAAGTCGTCCACTCTTGTGCTTGTCAGGACAATTCTCGGCTTCCTGACAACAAGGAATTGTGGATATTCATTCTTCTCCAACTCTGTGAGAAGCTCCTTCCCACTCATGAGAAGTATCGTGCTACTAACTTCTGGCTTCACTTCCTTATCCTTCCCCGGAAGCAGTGTATGTGATTTCCCATCCTTCTCCAAGGTATATGTGTTCATTCTCCCATCATGAACCACATGTCTATCATACTGCCATGGTCTTCCCAATAAAACATGACAGACATCCATGGGTATAACATCACACAAGACTTCATCTCTATATTCACCCATTTTAAAATTTACCAAGCATTGTTTTGTAACACATACCTGGTGTCCTTTCTGCAGCCACGTCACTTTGTATGGACTCGAGTGCTTGTTCGTTTTCAGATCTAGTTTCTCCACCATCTCGGTCGAAACGAGATTATCGGTGCTTCTGCTGTCCACCATGACCTTGCATTTCCAGCCCTTGGTCTTGCAAGTCATCTGAAACAGTCTACATCTTTGAGCTGTATCCTCCACCTCTCTCTCGGGTTTCAAGATAACTTTATGCACTGTCAGTGACTTCCCACTTCCAGTGTCTTCTTCCTCCACGTCACGCCTCTGTGCCTCAGCTACATGAGCTTTTCCTCTATCCACCTTCCTCTCTGGACAATCCACTTCTTTGTGACCGTCTTTTCCACATGTGAAACATGTGATGACTCCTCCTCGACCTCTACCTCGACCTCAGGTACGAGGAAATGTATTGGCATCAGCGTAATCTCCTTGCTGATCCGGTCGCTACCTCCTCGGCTCAAAATTTTGCTGCCTCTGCTGTGAGGTTCCACCTCTTTCAGATTTTCCTTGAGGCTTTTTCCACTCCTTGGGCTTCTCAGTTCTCTCTTGAACAACAGCTTTGCCTCTGGGTTGGCTTCTGCCTCACCCTCGCTGTCCCTGCTTGCGGCTCAGCTTTTCTTTGGCTTTCAAAGCCATCTGGTATGCTTCCTCAACTATTCGGATGGTGACCATGCTCAATTCATCCTGAATGTCATACCTAAGACCATTCAGGTATCTTGCCACCTTTTCGTCATCACTCTCCCGATGACCAGCTCGAATGTTGAGCCTGTAGAATTCTTCGATGTACTCTTTCACTGTCATCAACTTCTGCCTCAGGTTCTACATGCGCCTGAACAGTGTGATCTGGTAATCCCTCGGAATGAACTTCGCCTTCATCTTGGCGATCATCTGATCCCAGCTTTTGATCTTCTGTTTGCCTTTGGAACACCTGTTTGCCTGCAACTCGTCCCACTATAAGGCTGCATGTCCCTTCAGCTTGGTGACAGCATGTCTCACCTTCTTGTCCTCTTCGATGTCTTTTTAATCGAAGTAGGTGTCGAGTGCTCAGATCCAATCCAGCAACTCCTCAGCATTTAGACTTCCCTCATAGACGGGAATGTCCATCTTGGTCTTCGAGCTCATCCTGGAGATAGATCTGATTAACCTCTCTGTCGAGGCATCTTCTGCTGAGACCTCCCCTTCATCATGTCCATCCTCCTCCTCAACCTCGGGATCGCTGAACTCCCCCGCGTCGACTCCATGCCTCTGGGTGGCCTCCATATCTTCGAGTCTCACCCTGAGATCTCGTATCTGACGCTCCATCTCTGGATTCCCTGCTGGATTTCCTGCTGGTCTACCCCTTCTTCTGGCATCCCTGTCCTCACGATCAGGTGACTGCCTCTCTCTTCTGGGCGGCATATTGAATCTCTGTCTCTGCTACAGAAAGCAAAGATACTCCCGCTTCGATACCACCCTGACGCAAGTCGTGAGTATCAGAGTGTTTCCTCTTTCTCCTTCTCTTCTCTCGCCTGCAATATATAGAAAAGACTCAATAGCTCTGATACCACCCTGACGCAACCTACCCCTCAGCGAGCAGTCGCTCCCACCAGGACCTTCTTCAAGTCATGGGCCCGAAGAGTCAATGCTCTTCAACTCCTCTCGGGAGTTCTTCTACCCACAACAACACTCCTTCGGCGATCTCCCCTTTCGTGTCGGGAAATTAGGACTCGCGAGTTCACGAGTTCAACACTCACGGTATCGGCCTTTACTTCCCTGAACCCCGATGGTCAACGGTCAACAACTTCTATTCGGGAATTTCCCTATCGAGAAATCGGAGTATGCGATGTCATGAACCCTTGACACCACAAAGTCCCGAACCCCGAACTCCGATAGCACGTGCAGACTTGGGCCTCCCACCTTCGAACTCCGGTATATTTCCACCTGGACTCCACTATGTCTTGGGGACCCACCTTGCCACATCCTCTTCAGGATTTCGCGGATCACGAATCCACGATACAAAGTTTCTTGTGGACGAAAACCCCGAAACACCGAACCCCAATATCCAGGATCTGATGCCACGTGTCCCTCCAATGATCGACGGCTCCCGTTGATTCGGGAAATCTCCGGTCGCGATTTCAAAGAGTATGAGGCTCTTGCCTTCGGAACGTCGAATGCCGAATCCCGATCCTCAGGGATCTCACGCCACATGTCCCTGTCCTGATCGACGGCTCTGGTCAACTCGGGGAATCGCCGATCGCGATTTCAAAGAGCTTGAACTCTCGCCTCCGGGAACATCAAACGCCGAACCCCGATCCTCAGGGATCTCGTTCCACGTGTCCCCTCTCTGATCAATGGCTGCGATTGACTCGGGAAATCGCGACTCACGATTCTACGAGGTGTGAACTCTTCCTTTGCCAACCTACGAATGACGAAACCCCGAAGTCCGATGGACTTTGGTTCTCCACACCTGTGCTTACGGTTATCTCCCGCACAACTCCTCCACGATCGGACGGTCTATGGAACTTCAGGTTTCTCCTTGACAACTCCAAGTCGTCCATTCTCTTTTTCTTGAAGAGTTCCTCCGCTTCACCACCTTTGTCCTGTATGAACTCCACTGGAGTCTGTTCCCACAGCGACACAAAGCTATTCTTCCAGGCCTGTTCCTGAGATGCTTACAAGGAACTATCCCTCCCGAGATTTGTCTCTCTCTGACTCCTTTAGAGACTCTTCACATTCTTCCTATGCTCGACTTCCAACAACTCTCAAGGCATTGAAGCTGTCTAGACCTGTGCAATCTTGCTAACACAACCCAGTCCTCCTTCTCTCAGACTCGTCTCTGAGACTTCAATTCGACCTGCACTCACCTGCACGGTTGAATAACCTAATTCACTCTGAGCAACCCGAGCACAAAAGTTCAACTGTTTATCCCCCTCTACACACTCTATGCGGAGGAATTCAACTGCACTCTATACAGGAATCTCCTAGCTTGAACAGAGAAACAATTGAAATTCATTCCCTCATTCTCTCAGGTTTCTAACCTGATAAGCAATCACATATGTAGCATATAGAAGATAAGCATAAAGAGAAGAAAACATGCATAAGCATAACATCAACAACACACAGAGATCAAACCCATCCATGGAATTGAATCAAAGCTTTTCCTATTAATTCAATATCTGTACATGGAATTTCTCACAAGCTCTCTGCTCTGCTCTCTCTCTTGCTCCTGTCCTAATGCTGAATAATAACCCAGAATAATACAATAATACAAAGGAGGGTGCCTATATTCATTTTCCCTCCTGGAAGTAAAAACTGTCTAATCTACAGCTAATTTCTAGCTAACAGCATTAAAACCATTATGCCTGCTTATCTACATTACATTACAAGTGCGCTCAGCTTTGAATGCCTTTAGTAAAACGGCGGCGCAACAATACCAAGGTAGAATTCAAAATTTGAGTTTTGTTGGCTTGTCCAACTGTCTCTTCTTTCTCCTCGCGCTGGTTCGTATGATGAATTGCGGATGCTCCTGCATCAATATATATGTTACAGTTCGAATGTTACATATATATGTTATATATGTAACATATATAACATATATATGTTATATATGTAACATATATAACATATATATGTTATATATGTTACATATATAACATATATATGTTATATATATGTTACATATATGTTATATATATGTTTACCATATATAAAATATTTTGATTTTATAAATGTTTTTTATATTTTATATAATATATATATATATTTATTTTATAATATTTTTTATATTATATGTTTTCTAATGAGCTTAACTACCATAACCCCTAATACAACATCTCGACATGAAGAGCACTGAAACAACATCAAATCCTACCATAACATGGCCCTACAATATCGAGAATACAAAGGTCATGGCTATGTCAATTAACATAGTTGAAAAGGAAGATGTGTCTAGTGACACCAAAATAACAGGAGAATCATTACTAGAGAATTGCAAATTCACTGTATTAAGAAAACAATTAAGTAGAATGTGTTTTTTGACACAAAGACAAAAGAATCTATGTCAACCAACACACACTAGATAAATGAGGAACCAAATGCAAAGAATGTTCAAACTAGCACAAGAGAGAGAATTTGTGTTGATTTCCATAGAACATGGAAGGCATGATACAAATAAGAAAACTCTAGAATTCATGTTGACCTACACATAAT
>JASDQU010501546.1:53176-88072 GCA_032191745.1 Picea mariana | reverse complement strand
ATGCTTTTAATCTGCGAAAATTATGCATACTCAAGTATTCTAGGCGGAAGATTGAAGTGATAGATTTTGGACAATGAACCTTACATACTTTGTAAGGTTACAAGATTCAGAAAAGTCTGAGAAGGTAATCTGTCATTTCAATGTTTACCACAATATTTTTGAATGCAAAATTTTTGACATTATAATCATGAGTATGTTACAGTGAAGGCTCTAGTAATGGTTCAATAGACACTGACACTGCTGCAGTGCAGTCGAGGCAAGGCTGAGGCGTGTCATGAGAGCTTGTTTGAGCTTCCACTAAGGACACTAGTCAGTCTCAAACACCACCATGCTCCAAGTGACACTAGCCTTCTCCGGCCTGCGTACATCACAGAAGAAATACAATAATCTGAGACACGGAAATGGAAAAATTCTATAATGCTAATAGAGATATGGCATGGAAGGGGTTAAGATAAATAGCCTTACCTGAGATGAGCGAAGGGCCACAGAAGTTGAGCAGAGCGAAGGGTTGGTAATGCAGCCAAGCAGATGAGCGAAGCATGAAGAATGATTGGAATGCTAGTCATAGAAATATTAGCAGAGAATGCAATATGTCCAAGAAATGGTACATAGTATTGTTAAAGTTGGAAAAAGAAAGCATAGGGAATGGATATGACAAGTGGGTACCTGAAGAAGCATGTTGAGTTTACTGTCCCTATATGGCACATGTAAATCCCATTTTCTATGCATTCCACAACCATTAATTTTGCCAGTCTGAAAATTTGGAGAATGGACAAATCAGTACGCTACAAATACAGATGAATTTGAGTTTCTACCATTCAACCCAAATCCTAAAGGCAAGAAGTTATACCTGCATTTTTTCTGCAGGTCGCACAGAGCC
Organism: Picea mariana; assembly: GCA_032191745.1. NCBI lineage: Eukaryota > Viridiplantae > Streptophyta > Pinopsida > Pinales > Pinaceae > Picea > Picea mariana. Next base: position 87,192 of record JASDQU010501546.1, on the reverse strand, counting down.
AGCTTGATCTATGCTTTCTAAACCAGCCATATTCACAAGCACCGGTCTCCCTCCTATTGCAGACATGTCTATTATTACCTGCAAGTGAAAATTTACATATATAAGTATAGTTTATGGCCAAAGTAGTCACATATCCTGGCAAAACATACCTACCAGACAATGGCTGCGTGAACTTCTGTCGTTTCACAGACTAGTTTTGAGAACTCTCATATTTTTTACTCAGACAATCTCCTTGGTAATCTTTCGAGCTTCATTTCCACACATGGAAGTTGCATTCTTGACCTTCTTTCCCATTACTTAAAACTTTATATGCAATCAATTGGAAGCAGATTAGAATACATCAAGAACAAAATAACAAGGTGCAGCACATAACGAGAGATTATATCAATTTCCTGATACAAATCATGGAGAAAAATATATTTTGATTTAATGGAGAACAAATATCCATGGGATGTTTTGAAAATGATAAATAAGTAGTACAACAAATTACAGTAGAATGCTTATCAAAATGTGCTGAGCTGGCTGGTTCGTAGAGCAGGGTAGTTGATATTCCCCACCGGGATTCTAATCCCTCAGGGGCATGTCCACCCTTCGTTGTAATGGGCTTAGCTTCAAACATAGAAACAATAGCTTATACCCATACTCATAGTCTGATTGTCCAACTTTTCTATTAGATGCTGCGTTTCTAACTCTTAATATAATTTATGAGCACTGGTTTCAGTTTTTCCATAACAACTAGAATTCAATTTTTTCATACATGTGTCCGATATTTGGTTGAGCAGGAAAGGATTGAGGAATTATTGTAAACAGATTTTCACATATATACGTTCACAGAACCTTGTGATCTTGAGGTTGAAAAGGGAGGTGGGGGTTAGCGTTTTAACTCTGCATCGGCCATTCTTCAACCAGCCAATGTGGGCATATTACTAGCAGCAAGAAGATGAAAAATATCTTCATTATAAATCTCTAAAACAGAAACTTTGACCTTCAATTTCTGTCTGAAAACTCCATTTCATTTACTTGATCACCCAATATATGATCCAATGTAATTCGACAAAAATTACACGGGAATTGCTCTGACGGGAAGTGGTATTGGTTACTGTTTATTTTTTAATGACGGGAAGTGGTATTGGTTACTGTTTATTTTTACAACTTTTGAACGACTTTCAGTACGTGACGTACTTTTCATTGGTGCCAACTTTCGGGTGGCTTGTACGGTTAATGCTTTGGAGATCCTTTCCGCAAACTGGACCATACAGCTCCAATCATTGTTGCTTAACAGTGATCGAGGAAATCTGAAAAAGACATGAATTTCTTATTTGTTTATTAATTGATTCAATTTTGTTCGGCCACAATGCTGTTTGGCCACAATTAGTTCGGCCCCAATGCTGTGGTGTCACGTCGTCCACTAAGACAATTGCAAATCCATAACCAATATCGCCTCTGAGTCTACTGGTGCAGTTGGTACATGTTTTGTGGGGTGGCGAGAGCCATGTAGAGAGGAGAGCAGCTGGAATATTTGTGAACCCTTATTGTCGAGGACTTCCAGGTGAAAGTGCAGGCCGTCCACCTCCTTGCAAACTTCAAACACCAGGTTTTGCAGAATTGCAAGGTCATTTTGGAATTTTTCACAGGTAGCGTAGTCTGAGCAGGAGTGGGGTTGTTCCGGGGGCTTCTCCTTACGGACGAAGATATCTTCGCGTGGAGACTGGACTAGTGGTGAGTGCACTGGAGAAGGCGTAGGAGCAAAATTCTTAGGAAAATTGAGAGGGATGACCAAGGTGGGTTGTGAGAAGGAGGCCAAGTCCAATAAAGGCCCTGGGAAAAATCCTAGTGAATTCCCCAGGAGGTCTAACCACTCAACTCTGGAAGCCCATGGTGAGGAGAGAGGCGGGAGGTCACTGTGGCTCTGAGCAGAATGACCAGAAGAGGAGGGCAACGAGGGCGACGAGCTATGCGAAGGTGCGGAGCAGGCTAAGGCCGAATTTCCATGCGCGGTCAATTTTGGTACCAAGCCGATCTGCGCTTGGATTTTCCTTGCAGCCTAGGCATGGCCGGAGGGGGATGGTGAGCAGGCACAAGGAAATGGAAAAAGTGGCAGGTGAGCACCAGAGGAGGGAGAAGACCACGAGATGTATCTAATGAGAATGGATAAGGATGAAGAAAACACCGATGAGTTCCATGGTATGACTACTTCTGGAGATGGAAGATGCACACACATAGAGGTGCCCAGAGTAATGGCGGTTCCATCGGTTAGACGAGAGGACATAGAAGAGCGCACTTGGAGCGTTAATGGCGCTCTGGTTCGATTAAAGTGGTTTTAAGTTCATGGTGTGGAAGGGGAGAGGGGCATGCAGTAGTCATGTGGCTGGTAATGTACTAGAAGGTGCCATCCCCTCCGTCATGACCCGTGTCCCTCACTAACACCCCATGTGGGGAATATATTTTATTTAATATTATTCATAATTGTTTTTTAATATTATAAATTTATCTTCACTTAAGTATTGAGAAAATTACATTTTAATTTTAAAAAAACACTAAAAAGATAAGTAAGGAAGCCTACATACCTATCAAGTGAAGTAAATCCATAACCAAATTTAAAAATGAAGCTCAAACTTCAATTTCGCAAATGCATTTTAACACCAAATTTAAAATTTAAAAGGGAAATGAAACTTCAATTTCATTTTACCATGCATCATTACGTAATATCCTATGCGTCGCAATCCAATCAAGTTTCATACAACAACCAAACCAACTTTCATGGTATCTACGATATCCTTTAGACCTATGATAAATAAATATGTATTGTTTGTGTTCCGAACATTAATGATTATATGCAATTTTAAATTCAGAAATCCAAATTCCAATGTATAAGGTGGTGTTAGAGTTTTAAACGTTGTGTTTTAACCTTTTATGAGATGAATCTATTGTCAGCTAACATCCATGTAATCATAGTTTAAGACGAAATAATCGATGTTACTTTGGAGGTTGATATGGGTTTATTTTATTCAGGTGTGAACATCACTAGCACGTCACGGGAGATGTGCTCGTGCTTGTGTCATGCTTGACGTGTAAACTAGTTGCTAAGTCTAAAAGACTTGGAAACGGTTGCAATATATAATTCTATTTATTTAATATCCTTGTTTATGTATTGAGAAATAGAGTTAATCTCTATTTGTGAGTTGTGTGATCTTATTTTTAGGAGGTCGTTTGAGAGTGGGATTTGTGAGATCCATGTTTGGTGTGTTGTTGAGATATTATCTCAACCTCTCCATTTATCTTTGGCATAAGTTAGATATGATAATAACTAGTGAAATCTATATAATGAGTCACAAGTCATTGTACAAATATTCATTAATTCAATAGGTTGTGTGTTCACAATTATTTGTCTCTCCCATTTTATCATGGTATCAGAGTTGGTCTGGGAGTGACTCCCTCACGAGAGTGCCCATGAACATGCATAGAGTAGAGGAGTGTATTGTTTGTGAAAGTTATGATTTTGAGTGCCCAAATTTGTTCACGAGTGTGAGATGTTTGTTCATCCATTTTATGTAATCGATGTAGTTGTTGCAACGAAAAATAGGAAATCGTTGGGCATGGAGAAGCCAACACTAAGAAGAGTGGATAGTGAATAGTCTGTTGCGTGGAAGAAACTATGTGTACCAACAATGAGAATCTTTGTTGATGACCAAAACAAGCCGAAGAGAAGTTTCCTTATTGAAGGGATTTTCCAGCGTGGAGGATATGTATGTTTGTTGTTCGAGACAAAAATTGGCTGTCGTCATATAATTTGATATTAATATAAGGGTGGATCGACCGCAAGATTGACTCATCTCCTCACACACCATGTTAAATTGAGAGATCACTCTCATCCTTTCTTTCTAAGGCGGTGGTGGTATCGCTTGGACCACCAATCACTTTGTTTGAGGTGCATAATTCTACACCAATCGGGTTTTGTTTGAGGTGTGGAATTTTCCCCAATCAGATTCTAGAATTGTGGATGTTGTTATGGAAGAAATTTAAATTTTGCAGATGTAAAGATGATTTTAGGGTTGATTTTTTTACGAGAATTTCAAGGGATTCTTTCTTTGTTACGACAGGGGAAATTGAGGTCATGGAGGTGTGTTTCTGTAGATTTTTTGATGTCCTATGAGGCTGCCATCTAAGGTCTTTCTTTGACCTTAGTATGGCTCTAAGTTTCAATTGTGTGGTTATCTTCTTTTGCTATTTTAGGACATATACAGTCACCCAACTTTACAACAACAACTTGTTTGAAGCTGAAGAACAAGTCCAAACCAAGAAAGAGCGCCCTAGCATGGTGCGCCCCTCATAAATGTTGCCAAATCCACCAAAACTGTTGCAGATGCCAACTGGAAGCTTTGATATGGAAACCCCTCCACTGTAATCAAGAAATGATAAGTAGCCTCCCTCTGAAATAGACCTCACTGCAATCTGACAAGTGAAAGTGCTCCCAACTGATGATGCACCCTCCTCCTTAGATCTGAAAGCTCCCCACTAAATAAACAAGGCTAAGAACCGAATGCCTCCCTTCTTGAAAGCAAGTGCCCGTCCTCTAGCCTTCTCATGCAACAAACCTCATCTCAAGGATCCCTCTCTTCCTCTCCATGTGAGCATAACAAGGAATACAATGTGCCTCCTCTAGTAAATGTGCCTCTCCTCCATGTAGCATGCACCCTCCAAGGATAGATGGATAAACCTCCATCGATAACCTCTCCATGAAAGCTCAACCCAAAAAACGTTTCCTCCTCAAGCCAACAAGGGTTTCTACTCAAACCCTCATCAAGTGCACCCTCCTCTCATTGAGAAATGCGCCCGTCCTCTTCTCCAAAACTCACAAGTGAGGAATGAATCTCAAAAATACACTTTACCCTCCTTTAGCCTCTTTTGGCCAAGACCTAAAATATCAATGGCCTAGATCCAATCTAGCCAAGTCTAATCAATGGGTGAGATCTCATCCAAAAATATCACTAAGGAAACCCACTTTCCTTAGTTGCTTTATGTCTATTAATTCACCCACATTGTGAATTGATTAAAAATTTAATGCTTAAGTGGCATATTTTACTTTTGACTTAAATCTCCCAAGTCAAAGTGAAATTAGAATCATAAAGTAAAGTACAAGGGCAATAGTCTTCCCCCTTTGTGCTTAGAGACTCATAAGCACATGGGGACCACTTCCCAAGATACCCAAATCTCAACACTCCCTCTTACCGAGGAAAGTGCTCGTCACCACCAATATTGTCCCTCCAAAGGACATGGTTGCTTCCTGGCATATGCTCGGTGAGTATGGCTATACCCTGATCACTGAAAGTGGACTATGTCACAAATCTGCTCAATCTGCATGATCTATAGATGGCACTAACTCTCCATCTATCCAAGATCACCTAGATCTCGGCATCACACCGAATATCTCTACCTTGGTCTCCCACCAATAATTTTCACCTACTCTTGGCATCTCACCAAGAGTCACTACTCTTGGGATCTCACCAAGAGTCTCCCCCTCTTAGTCTTCACCAAGATTCATCAACTTGGCCTCTCTCTAAGTAACTTCCACCTGAAGTGGATCTAGAACCTAATCTTCCCGTCTTAGAAGCTAAGTGAGGCTCAAGCCTCCATGGTGCCCTGCTGCTGCTCCTCATCAACCTCTGATGCAATGAAGATGTAGCACCAACTCTCTATCTTCTTGGTTGCTCTGAAAATGTAGCTATACTGGGTGGACCACTCACCCACTCTGAAGATGTCCAGGGACACTGAGTCTCATCTCCCTCTCAATCAATGATGTGAGTCAGTTGGTCCTCATCAACTCTATCTCCCCATATAGTGTTGGATGGTGTAATAGCAGACAAGGTAGTCACGAATGCACACTCTCTCATAAACTTCTCACTGAACTCTATCTCCTATGTTGTCACTGTTGACCCATCCTGCTGCTTCCTCTTCTTCTTGGGACACTATCCTGAATAATGACCCATCTCTATATAAGAAAAACATCTCACTGTGCTCATGTCTCTCTTCTACCCACTATTGCTGCTACTCTCTCCTCCCTATGATGCGGCCCCAAACTTAGGACACTCCCTACCTCCACGACCGATATTCTTCTTTCCCTTTGTCCAAAGAGAAAGGTCCTCAACACCCGAAACTAATTTTGGTTGTTTTTGTTGTTGTTGTCCAGAAGCCTCGGCTGCAAGCCTAATCTCCTCCTGGACGAAGTCATCCCACATCCTCTCCCATGTAGGCATAAACTTTCTGGCAATAATGTTGTGAATGAATGGACCCCAAGGTTTGGTGAAGCTATTTGTAGCTTTCCTCACCAAAGATTTAGGGTTCACCACCTCTCTGACAGCTCCAAGATCGTCTTTGATCTGGGTGTAGTGACCAAGGAATGAAGTAATTGACTCATCCTTGAGCATGTGAATGCCCCTCAGTCAATCATGAAGAAACAACTTCTGGTTCTTATTAGAGCTCTTGTACAACTTGTGTAGAGATTCTCACATCTCATATGCACAAATCTTCCTAGTCAAGTGGGGAATAATTTGATCTCTCACAACATCACAAATGATCCTCTTTGCCTTGTTGTTCCTCTTCCTGAACTCTGCCACTAAGACTGGAGCAGTGACAAGAATGGGAGGAACAACGGCTTCGACTATGTCCCATATCTTGAGGTCCTATAAGACAAATACCATCCTCGCCTTCCAAGGCGACCAATTGCTAGCCTCGGCTGGCCTGTCCTCCACATGCATCTGAGATACTAACATGTCTATCAACTACACTCACTCTGATGATCCAAATGAAAAGGAACATTGCCTCACTCCTATCAACACAGGTGTGAAAAGAGTCAAGAGAAACCATTACCTCACTCCTATAAAGTAGGTGTGAAAAGAGTTCATACTCTACAGCTTCACTCATGTCCATGCATGAGTGAAAAGAGGCTGTACACAAGTGTAAAAAATCAGCCACTGTCCACAAACATTGTCAACTAGCTGTCCAAAATCTGAATCGAGCTGTCCAACTAGCACTGAATGAGAGGTAATTTCAGATCTGAAGTTTACCCACTGTTTTGGACTGAAAACTTGTTGTCCAAAACAACCAATAGATCTGATATAAAAACTCACAAAACTTCCCACAAAAGTTATCCAAAATCAACAAGTCTAAGCCAGCTTTGGATCTGAAACCATGTAGATTTTCTGAGGTCCTATGAGGTTTCCACCTATGTTTTGTCTTTGAACTTAGTATGGCTCTAAGTTTCAACTGTGTGGCTATCTTCTTTTTCTATTTTTAGGACAGCAAACAGTCACCCAAGTTTCTGCTCGATGTTTTGATGGTTAAGTGCTCTTTTAAGGTGCCCTTGCAAGTGTTTTCTTTACTCAATGTTAGCACATGCAATATAACTTAAAACACATAACAATACCTCTGGATGTTTAACTTTAAAATGTTGATCTACACTTTTAAGCATGCATAAATTTGACACAGGTATTTTTGGTCAACATGACCCTGGATATACCCTCCTCGGGGAAAACCAGTTTGGAATATATGTCTATATAATGGAGAAATAGATGGTCGAATACAAAAAGTACAAAATATAGATGAACTTGTTACAATAGCAGCTTCTCTCAAGATGAAGAACAAGTCCAAACCAAGCAAGAGCGCCCTAGCATGGTGCACCCCTCATAAATGCTACCAAATCCACCAAAACTGCTGCAGATGCCAACTGGAAGCTCTGATCTGGAAACCCCTCCACAGTAATCAAGAACTGATGAGTAGCCTCCCTATGAAACAAACCTCACTGCAATCTGACAGGTGAAAGTTCTCCCCACTAATGATGTTCCCTCCTCCTCAAGTGCGCCCTCCTCATATCTGAAAGCTCCCCCCTAGATAAACAAAGATAAGAACTTAATGCTTTCCTCCATGAAAGAAAGCGCCCCTCCTCTAGCCTTCTCATGCAATAGACCTCATCTCAAGGCTCCCTCTATTTCTCTCCAGGTGAGCATAACAAGGAATACAATGCGCCTCCTCTAGTAAATGTGCCTCTCCTCCATGTAGCATGCACCCTCAAAGGATAGATGGCTAAACCTCCATGGATAACCTCTCCATGCAATCTCAACCGAAACAATTATTTTTCCTCAAGCCAACAAGGGTTTCTACTCAAACCCTCATCAAGTGCGACCTCCTCTCCTTGAGAAATGTGCCCCTCCTCTTCTCCAAAACTCACAAGTGAAGAATGAATCTAAAAAATACGTTTTTCCCTCCTTTAGCCTCCTTTGGCCAAGCCCTAAAAGACCAATGTCCTAGATCCAATCTAGCCAAGTCTAATCAATGGGTGAGATCTCATCCAAAAATCTCACTAAGGAAATCCACTTTCCTTAGTTACTATATGTCTATTAATTCACCCACATTATGAATTAATTGTCACTTTAATGCTTAAGTGACATATTTCACTTTTGACTTAAATCTCTTAAGTCAAAGTGAAATTAGAATCATAAAGTAAAGTACAAGGGTAATAGTCTTCCCCCTTTGTGCTTAGAGACTCATAATCACATGGGGACCACTTCCCAAGGTACCCAAATTTCAACAATTTCCAACTATAATCGGAATTAGTGTACTCGCCACTTTTGTATCGAATTCTCCCTTGTTGATTCGGCGATACACTAACATGAATTTACCGAATCAGATCTGGATTCATTGTGTTTCAATATTTAAATTGTGAGTTGTATTTATTTGCAAGGAGTTTGCACTGGTCTGCAAAGAGTGTAGATCGACTAGAACTGGACCTAGTCCACTGAGATTAGTTCTAGATATTCTTTTGTAATGTTTGTGGTTGCTCCAATAGGGCGCCTGTGGAAGCTATGATTTCTTGTGAGATGAGGAATCGTTGTTGCCAATAAGAGATAGCAACACTGTGAAGATATGGTCCGTGTGGAGCAACTTTCATGATAAGTTGGCAGTTACAATATTCTTCACCTGTGGTGGGGGATCATTACTAAAACAAAATTGATTTGATGCGGAAATATGTTGAAGTCAGGTCATAATTGAAATTCTAAGTGCTTGGCCCACTGCATGGAGGTGTTATAGAAAAGTGAGGTGTACGTGCCCATTCCATTGGACTCAAACAACCTCCAATCTAAGTGAGAAAAGTCATATTGAATTGTGATTTAACAAGTATTTCTTTTGATATTTTTTGGTTTGAAGGTGTGCATAGTTATGTCATTCAAGTTGTCTGAAATAAAATAGATTCATCACAATATTATAATGTGAGTCACACATGTAATTGAAAGAAATTCTATGATATTTTTATGTAGTGGTCCTAGTGAATACTTAAACATGTACCTGGTATAAGTTATGTACCTAGCCATTGTATAGACCCTAATGTAAAAATTTCGTGGTGATCTAAAAATCACTATGTAAAGAGTGGTTTGTGGTCAAAACAACTTGAGAGTGCATGGTTGAAGGTAATCCGAGAAAACCCAAAGCATGGTTACAGGTAATCCAAGAAAACCTTATGCATGGTTGAGGGTAATCTGAGAAAACCCAAAGCATGGTTATGGGTAAGCTGAAAAAAAACCCAGGTTGATGATGATGTGATGAAGGGAAAGGTATGAGAAAGAATCATTGAATGAACCATGTAGCTGAAAAGGATTCCTAGAGAAATGGTGGTTATAACGGTTGATGACCCATCACTAGTAAATTTAGGTCATTTTGCGACGGCCATTTCGACGCTCTTGCGACGTTATGTCATGGAGATTGTAACGAATACTGGGCCCTTCAAACATCGCATCATATCTCGTTGAAATTGCGACAAACCTAAAATAATCTCGCAAGAGCGACGACGTATGACGGTCGTCGCAAGAGAGACGACCTACAGAAGTCGTTGCAAACGCAAAAGAGATGACCAACAGTCATCATCGCAAGAACGATAACCGAACATGATCGTCACAAGAATGACAACATAGGATGATCGTCGCATGAACGAAATCCAAGGATGATCATCACAAGAGAGACATCAAACAGTCATCATCGCAAAGAAATATAACCGAAGATGATCGTCACAATAGAGACAACTGACGACGATCGACCTAGGATGATCATCGCAAGAGAGATTATCAACGATCTGTGTGGTCGCAAGCAGAACAAAATATATCTATTTAAAAAAAATAGATATATTGACATGAAGGTTAAAAAAGGCACAAAGCAGTTAAATTTGGCAAATAAATAAATTAGGTCGGGCCCATAATAACTTTGATCAGGATCCATCGGAATTGATGGCTAGGAAGCATTGCGGAATTTGAAGTTACGCGGGGGATAATTCTGAAGGGTGGTCCTGCAATACAAACCACAGTTTCCATTGAGGAGTAGGTGTCAACGTCGTGTTGATTGCAGAATGAAAAGCGAGTTGTTCCAAAACTGATAGTCCACATCTCCACAAAGTGAAAAGTATAAAAGTTCGATTTGACATTTTTATTTTTTATTATTTTCAAACTCGGGGACCATTGGAACACTGTCGTGACTGCAATTTTTCCATTTCATCCCATCTTTGCACCATCACAACCTGTTTCTAGGTATTTATCCCATCGCCATATATCCCATATTATTATTAGTAGCAGAGAAAGATCCTGAAAGTAATGACGAAGTGCTAATTGACATAGATGCAGATGTATTTAACCTTAATATCACTATTTCTCCCATTTTTGTGTCTCGAAGCAACTTGGTTGATATAAAGGGAAAGAGTATTCCATTTTTAGAAGTAGTCCAGGCCTCCATTGTCTCGTATGTTGTCGAGGTTTCTTTCCCATTTCTTGAATTCGTAGGTTGGTGTGCTGAGCAATATTCCCATTTAGAAAGGGTAATTGTAAATAAAGAGGGGTCTCAAGGCATGTGTAGAATAAATAATCTGTGAATCTGAAAGTCACTCAATATCCCAAAATCATTTTCCTTTAATTATAAGCCATTCAATGAAGAAAAAATGATTAGGGTTTACAAAGAATGTCAGCCAGAGCACAAAAGTGAATTTCTACAACAAATCATTAAACCTAAACAAATGTCAGAGAGTATGTTAGTACCAATTAGTATCAACATGATGGTCATTGAAGTCCAGTGGGTATGTTCCATGTTGAGCGAGGTCCTAGGTCTAGATAGTGATAAATATGTTGTTGAAGTCACACATGGTTTTCTTTTGATTTTTTTCAAGTCAGAGTCTGGTTAGTCAGTGAGAATTAATGTTGATAAATTCCTAGCTGACACCATTCACAATGAGCTAGTGAATTCCCACTCTTTGATACATTTTATATATGTAACACCATCCACATGCAGCTAGTGAATTTCCATTCTTTGAGACATTTCATATATTATACATATTTGTTAAAGGTTTTCTTAGCAAGTAACCATGGAGAAATACCTGAAGCAACTTTTGTATCTACTACATGTAAAAGAATCACTTTGCTCATATTCATCAACAAGGTCATGTCAAGAATCTTTTCTCTAATTTTTAATACAAGTTTACAAGTTTAACCAAAGTTTTGGAGGACATGAATATTCAACTGCAGCCAAATCCAGAAAACAAAATACGATACTGGGTACTTTTTCTACATTCAATACTGATCTGGGTATATGGTTTTCACGAGTCTCCATATCTGTTATCTTTTTCCTTAACTCCCAATATTTTTTCTCTTGAGTTCATTAGACAGAGAACTTCATCAAACTGTACAGAGCCTCTAACATCAAATTCCCCTTTTTTATTGGTCCTTTTGTTGTTAAGTCCATATCATGTTTATCATAGGTTAAAGCAAAACTCAAAGACTTTGGATTTTCAAAAATACAAGGAAGAAAATATGATCCACATCAGATCATATCCAAGAGAAGACAAATGAATAAAAATTCACCTTATGAACATGAGAATGTGGAAGGCTTGGATAAACTAGCTAATATGGAAGTGTGTATTGATGTGGAACCACCATTGTGACAAGTTCAAACACAACAAGCTCCTCAAAAGTTGGTGATTAAAATTTTCAAAGCCATTGTGTACAACAAAAGAAGAATTTGAGGGACTCTGGATATTGATGTTGAACAAACTGCTAAAAAGAAGATGAAAATTGTTCAGCCAAAGAAGATTGTAGACTTGGAAGATGAATGACCCAGAGATCAATTGAATTTGAAAACTGTGGAAATTGGTACCAAGATTGTAGAAATTGAGGAAATAAGTTAATTTGAAAGTGAAGGAAACTCAAGAGTTTTTCACAGTCAAAAATATTATTTTGATAAAGCACTTGATGCAACTTATCAGTCCAGATAAGACTTAGCAAAACAATATGTTGAAAAGAGAAATGTGACATTGGCTAAAATAAGGGATTTGTTCCTTGAAGTAGAAAAAAATTCTCAACTAAAATCTTCCTTGTTCAATGTGAGGGATATTGAAAATAAAACTTTTAATATTGCAGTTGTAGAGGAGGATAAAGTGTTCGAGATTAAAATAAAATATGACAATATAAGTTCCCCTGACAAAATGAAATTCCATAAGCAGACCAGTGACTTGTTGTATTCTGATTATTTGAGTTTAAATTTGAAAAATTCAAAGATGACATGCTTAGCTGCAAAATTAGAAGGAAAACTAAGACATGAAAAGGAATCCAACAAAGCTTGGAAAACTCAAATTAAAAGGCTTGAGTCTGAAGGTCCTCAAGGTCTGAAGTCTTTATTGGATGAAAAAGATAAAATAATTCATAGTTTGAAGAAAAAGTTGAAGATGCCTTCTACAGAACACCCACATAAAACATAATTGGCAGATTTAGAGAAGGAAAAAGAAACATTTTAGATGGAAGCACACTATTATAAGGCTAAGCTTTGCAGTTGGAAAAGGAAAAGATGGAATGGTCTAAAGAAAAAGTAGAGTTGGTAAATAAATTCATGGTTTTATCTCCTTCTACAGGAACTAGATCAACCACTGAAGACATTGTTCAGGCTATGTCACAATTCAGTTTGAAAGAAGGAGAGATCAAAGGGTTAAAGGAAAACATGGAGAAATTGGAGTAGGAAGTGAACACAAATGATGAAAAGATATTCCAAGTTCAAAAGGAAAAGATAGTCTTGCAGGAGAAGATTAATAAGTTGAATTCAAGTTTGAGAGGTAAAGGTCTACTAGAAGGAGCTAAACATATCATATGGGATTCTATAGCAGTTGAGGCTGCTAAATTTAGATCATATTTAATTTTTTTAAGTGATAAAGATAATATAAAAATCACAATCAGATATAGATGCGCTATTGTTAATGAGTATTTAGCCAAAAATCCATCTAAATGGGCACACAATTCCATTAATCTTCTCAACTCAATTCCTCCTGTAGATCTCCAGATCATTGGGGTAAAGGACATAACTACATTGATCATCTGGGCCAAAATGATTATTACAAAACACGATCTTTTTAAACTAGTTCCGAAAAAAGCAATGCAGATGGAACAAAGTGTGCAAAATTTCAAGAATTTAATTGAAGAATTGTTCATAAAGGGCCTTCCATCATTCTGGGATGGTAAAGGTAAGTTGTAGGATCAAGAAGAATATAATTCACTCTTGAATCAATTAAGGAGGGACCACTCCAAATTTGAAACCATAGAGGAGGGTTTGAAAGGGGATACTTTAGTTGATAAACTGAGTACAAATTTCTAAATTCTAAATCAGTTTAAGACAATCAAACTTGGTCTACCTGTCATGGCTTAGGCCACTTGTATTGGCTTGTAAATTTTAATGAAAGAAATGATAGATTAAGAGATTCCTTCTTAATTGCAATGGAAGGAAATAGTTATATTGGGAAAGACCAAATATAATTTCCCAGGATCGAGTAAATGATTTCCATCTATCGATAAAGAGAAGAAAAATCAAATGAATATAAAATAAAGGTCAAAGGACAAAGATAAAGGACCAATCTACAGAAATATCTGCAAATCCCAGATTTTGTGAACTAAAATTTTCTATTATATTGTAATCAGTTCAAACCGAATGAAATGAATTGTTGTATAAATATTGTAGGTTTTGATGTATTCACGGTTGGCAGAAGCACAAAGGACAAATTGTATTTATCACTATAACAATTTCTGAATTTGAAAGAATACAAGTGGAGATGTCCAGAGTTTTTTCATACCAAAGATTCATGTGGTGATGACCTGAAGTATGTGTTTCCTTTCATGTATTTTTTTCTAGTTTTCTTCCCCTTCATCTGCAACCTTTCATATGTTTAAAATTGGATGTTAAAGGGTCTTTGAAATTCATAAATAAGCAAACCCAATTATAAAATGTTGAGGAAATAGACTACTACAATTTGTAGGGATTTCAAAACAAGCTGGAACCTTTGGGAAGGCCTTTGTTGAAACATACAAAAGATAAGTGGAAGAACCCATTTTCATTGAGTCCTTACACCTTAAATGTTAAAATATAGCCACATTAAGTGGAAATCATAACTATTGAGTGAACCCTATGCAATACAGTAAGAGAATACTCTGAAATTGTATGTTGTGGCTTCAATTTTTGTCATTCTATATTTATATTATTTTTATGTGTCATGGTTACGATATGCTTCAGTCACAAAAGATATACAAAGTTACAAACACAAATGCATGCAAACCTCAGTGAACGTGTAGGGCAATTAAAGTGGAAAATAATTTCCAAAAAGCCTGACATATTGACATAAAAGCATTAAGCATTTGGATGCAATGTGCATTGCATTGAAAAACAACATAATTTATCCTTCAATTATGGTATCACTCTGTAATTTATTTAGGATGAGAAAAGAAACCCAGAGGTAACCACAAACCAACTTTAGAAACTGGAATCTAACCCTTCCAGTCTCAAAGAGGGATCTCTCCCAAATCAATCACTAAAAGGACTGTTTTGATTTTTTTTTCTTGATGTTAGGTCCTTGGATCGTGATTAAATTTTTGGATGGGATTTGATGTTTAAGCCTGTGAGAAATCCATTGGGTATAGAGTCAAAAGGTTGAAGCTTATGAATATGTGGGTAATCTATTAATTAATAAGAAAATACTTCAGAGGCAAGATAGACACTAACTATGTGCTGGTTTAATTTAAATTTTGTTGCAGCAGAAAGGACGGAAGAAAAACATAAATCAACACTTTAATGAATCATATTTTGAAATTTCTTAAACTATTTTAGCAGAATAAAACACCATTGATATTCTAAACTATCTGACAGAGCATCAACATGATGAATTCTAAAACAATATTTTAATTGAATATCATTCAGATATGGAAAGAGAGTAATAAACTGAAAGAAGAACATACAGTGAAGTGAACATGCACCACAACAAATGGTACATAAATCTCTGAAGCAAGATTGGATCCCAAAAGCCTTGGATCACCCAACTTTATTAATTCTTCGGGAAAATATTACAATATAAAGACTCTCAGAATACTCAATTCATCAAACTTTATCCCACCATTTGTACATTATGTGTTACAATATCTATAAAAACCGATGAAATTCGATTCGAAACCGATTTACAAAAATAGAGAAAAGTAGTTCAGAAAATCAGGATCCTTGAGTTATTTCAGCATCTTTGTCCTTATATTCTCCCCTTTGACCTTGGTAGTGTCTTAATCTGATTGGCTAATGTCTAGACCCATACTTCGTTGACACCTGGATGTTCATTTACTAGGACCTAGAAAATTACATTTAGTTTTACCCAATCTTACTATTTTCTTCCACTGTAATTCAAAAGGAATATCATAATCCATAATTTCTTTTATTAAAATTTCCAAATCGATGCAAGAGGCATAGGACATGACAGGCAAGCCAAATTTTATTATCTTAAATTTATTTAAAATTTCAAAATATATGGCTAACATTTCTACCACAGTCGCCCCCTTTAAAACTTCATCTAATTCTTCAAACCTAGAGTGATCCATTCTTGCTTGTGTCAAGAGTGAATTGTAGGCTTCTTGTTCGTGTAACTTTTTATTTCCATCCTAGAATGATGGAAGAACTTTGATAAATAGTTATTCAAACAAATCCTTAAATTCCTTAACACTCTTTTCTAATTGGGATACTTTATTCTAGAATGAATTTGAGAGGTTGTAATTCGTTATGATTCTTCTAACCCATATTATCAAAGGAGTTCTATCGTCGATCCCAATTGTCTACAAACTTGATGAAGGAACTGCATTAAGGAGATTGATAGCATTATGGACCCATTCTGCTGGTCTTTTTGATAAAGTTTCATTGGTAACTTTGCATCTCTGTTTAGCCAAAACTGCAATGTTGTCCTCATCATTAGCAACATTTAGATATGTCGTGAGTTTTGTAACCTCAAATGGTATGGATTCCTAGATGATGTGGTTGGCTCCTTGATACAATTTTTTTCCTTTAAGCTTGGATTTTAGCTTATTCATCTTTTCGTGAAGGACTACATTTTCCTTTTTAAGTTGTGATACTCTTTCATCCCTTTTCTGTGCCTCTTGTTCCATTTTCTTGATATTCTATTTCAATTATTTTATTTCCCCATCCTTTAAGTTAGCCTAAGACATTTTCTGGACAATGTCTTCAGTGCTTGATTTGCTTTCAGTATCATAGGGTGTAACAGAGGGTACAAAATAAGAAAAAGCTATGACTCTAGTTGCCATTTTTGTCTTTTATTTTGACCATTCTAATTTTTCCTTTTCTAGTTGCAGAAATTTAGCCTAGAATTCTAGTGATTGCTTCTTGAAATCTTCCTTTTCTTGTTCCAATGCTACAAGTTCTGCAGTCTGTGGATGCACTGTAGCAAGAATTTTCAACTTTTTCTTCAAGTTGAGAATCACTTTGTCTTTCTCATCTAGTAAGGCTTTCATTGCTTTGGGGCCATCAACTTCAAGTTTCTTTATTTGAATCTATCATGCTTTACTTGATTATTTTTCTTGCCTGAGCTGACCTTCAATCTCAATAGCTAGTGATGTTAATTTTTCATTTTTCAAATTGAAATTTAAATAATTTGAATATAGCAGTTCACTAGTATTCTTGTGGAATTGAACCTTATTCGGGGGACTGATATTATCATACTTTATTTTGATCACAATGACCTTATCTTCTTTTGCTATGACAATGTTGAATGTTTTCCTTTCTATGTCTCTAACTGTGAATAATGAAGACTTGTTCTTGAAATCTTTCTTTACCTCAGAAATTAGATTCATGATCTCACTTAGTTATTCCTTTCTTTTTTTTTCATACCATTTAGATAAATATTCCTTTGAATGGTAAGATTCCTTTTAGGCTTGAGCAAAATAGTATTTTTGGCTATGGAAGGCTCTTGAAATACCTTCACTTTCTAATTGATCAGCTCTGGATTCAATTTCACTTGTGACACAGTCCACCATGACTAAATCTATTTTTTCTTTCGGCCCTTCATCCTCCAAGTCTACATACATCTCTGTCTGGATGGTTTTCTTTTTATTTCTGGCAGTGTGTTCAGGATTTCTATCCATTGCCTCTAAAACAATCCTCTTACTCTATGTACTAGCTTTTGGAACCTTAATTACCACCTTTGGAATACTCTGATGTGTTGGTTTCTTTTGTGCAGGGGCTTCAACATCCACACATTCTTCAAGATTTACAAAATTCTTTGGGCCTTCAATAGGTTCATGCTCATATGGAGCATTCTTGTTCATTTTCCTCCTTCTATATATGATCTGATGAGGATCGTATTTTTTACCTGGAATTTGTGCAAAAACCAAAGATTTGAGCTTTGCCTCAACTTGTGCTAGACATGTTCTGGATTTTACAATGAATGCACCAATCAAAAAAGGAAACTTTATATTTCTTGCTCTATGATATTTGATGAAATTTTTAGTTTCAGAGATGATTTTTTGTCTTATGAACTCTAGAAAAAAATGATGGGGTTCAAAAAGTTGGGAAACAAATAATGAAACTCATGAAAGCCATATACCAATATTATTGTAGAATTTATGAAAAGGGTCCAATCTCCTACTCTGTCTTCTGGATTCTGCAGGTGAATTATCATTTCTTCAATAACTCTGGGCAGTTTAATATTGAAAATCATCTGGTATGCCTTTGACATGACTTTATTGATAACAATTATTGAATTCATCATGTTTCTTTCAATAGATATTGATTTTGCTTCAGGGATCTCTACATTGTTGTTGCTGAGAAAAATCTTCATCAGATATGTACAATATCTGAATTTTCTAAGAGAGTGGAAGTTCACTAGCAGTTTGTGGATGTTATCAGCTAGAAACTCATCAAAATTAATGCAGACAACTTGACCTGACTCTGACTGGAAGAATTTGAGCAGGAAACTTAACATGACCTCAACTACAAATCTATCACTATTAATACCTAAAACTTGATTTAACAAAGAGAAGACACATTGAACCTCATTAACCATGATATTGATGCTTAAGGGAAAATACAAACTTTGTGGGAACTGATACAGCTTAATAATCATTTGTAAAAATAAGTTTTAATCTCTGGTTGACACTCTCTATAAAATCTAATCATTTCTTCCTCGTCAAAAGGTTCATAATTCTCAGAGAAAGAATTAGGAATTTTTAATGACTCCCTGATTGACACAACATCAATTTTACACAAGACTTTAGACCCCCTTTTATCAATTAAAACTCTTTATAAATCTGAGTATTTCTCTACACACCATCCTATAAATCCAGGAAATTGAAAAAACAATTCAGTTGCATACAGAATGAGAGAAGCTTGGACAGAATCCAAAAATGGAAATCCTTTCCCTCTAACGTCAGCAGAATTACTACTTAATTGTGAAATAGGGGCAACAATGAATTCATGGTCACAAACATCATTATCTCTATCGATTGGGGATTCTTCATTATTTTCTGGGCTTTGTTACAATACTTCGAGCACGATGGGATCCATGGAAGCAACAAAAAATACCTGGTAATGGAGATTATAATTGTGCAGAGAATTCTAAATTCGGTGGAAGGTGACAGTTGCAACAACTCCAACTATTCCCTCTTTGACAAAGATAAACAAAAATAAAAGTCACATAAAATTTATAATATTTAACTTTTCAGAGTGACGGGTCAGTGGTTTCAATGTAAACCACTTTCTTCTTCGCAATCGTCCCCATGCTGACACATCTTTACCTTCAAAACCCGTGGTTTCCATTTTGAAACCACTTTATGGAATTAACCTACGTGCACTTTCCAGTCCCGCAATGCACACCAGTCGTTGATTTGTCTCGATCGCAATTCTGACCATTGATATTTGATTTCTTTCCATCACCACTATTTTAGAACTCTTTTTGACCATTTTAAACTATTTTTCCATATTTAACAACCCTCTAGATGTGTTCCAAATCATTTCACGCCTCTCCTAAAATTTAAAGATGATTTTTTTCTGAACTTATCTATATCTATATCTATATATATATATCACCCTTCTACCCATAAAAGAGAATATATGATTCTCATGGTTTACATCTTCAACAATAATTGGCTCACAAAGAATGGAATGTGTCACAAGTGAGATTTGAGCCCGGGTGGGGAGAATAAAATTTATCCTCGCAAATTACTGAGCTAGACCTAATTGAATGTGTGTGTATGCATGTGTCTGGATTTAAGCCTGGGTGGGGAGGATACAATTTCTCCTCTCAAACCATCAAGATAGACCCAATTGAATGTGTGTGCACACACACATGCTTTAATTTTCCTGCAAATACAAAGTCGATTTAACTCCTTTGGAGATCCTCAATCACTTATTATATAACAGTAAATATAAAAATGTTACTAAAATTATGACCACCATATAACCACAATAGAATCGTTGAGATGTTGAAAATTCTAAGTGTGCTCATATTGTTTCTTTTTCCCCATAAATTGGTTGTTTCTTTTATAACTTGAGTTTTATCTCTCTTAACATTGCGGTGTGTCATGAGTATTACACCTCTTCCATACAACTTCTTACCCCCATTTTAGATTTGCCCCATGTTCTCTAGTATAATTACTCCCCTTTTGTCACCCTTTGTATATGTTACAATAATATATTTCAGAAAAATGATAGTAAGAAATATTTCATTTAGAGGATAGGTTGGTTTTCAATTTGAAGTTTTGATTCCTTGTTTATCTGGCCAAGTCTTTGAACTTTTGGTAGCTAGTAATTGTTGTTCACAATAAATTTCTTAAATTTAATAAGCAATATGGATCTCATCTCGTGTTAGCAATGATTTTTCGGTTAATTAATATTGCTCCCATTGGGATTCAAGTCTTTCAAAAGATATTTTTGTGTTAGTGTCAATGTTAATGAAAAAAATTGGGGTCACATCCAAGTCCATGAGATTTTGTAGATACTCAAGTGAATATGGAATGGAACCTTATAAGGAATTGTTAGATAGATTCAATGATTCGAGTGCAGTTCAACTTCCAAGTGTTGGTGGAATGAAATTGGTTAATATATTGGTAGAAATGTCTAAGCTAAAGCATTTTCAAGTTTCTCTTTATCTAGAGGTAAGGGTAGAATAATTTCCTTTGGTGCCAAAGCAGTACTCTACAACAAAATAATAAATATTGCAATAAATATTACAGGAGAGTAATAAATATCATAGGAGTGTATAGAGGTCATTGGTGTAACACACCCAACCCCCTATCCACTTTTAGGCTGGTGGGATGTTTGATTTTCATCTTTTTGGAACTCAGGATGAGTATTTAGGATCATTGCTTCCTATGATTTGCACTTTCTACTTGGAAGTGGTATCTATATCTCATTCATTTCAAATACTCTATTGCATAATTATGGTTATGCTTATACTATGATATCCAGGGGATTACTTATACACAACCATAAAAAGCCAAGTTGAATTATTAGATTAGTTGTGTGAATCATATGATATGATCAACTAAAGGGAATCATATATGCTACATACTTGGGTGTGGTTCATTAGATAGAATGAATGGCCCCATAGTGTCCCACAAATGATGGTAATGTAAAAATAAATAAATAAAAGGAACCTTAAGAAGTCATAAAAAGAAGAAAAAAGACAAGACATACTAGATCTTTGATATTCTAATGTGTAGCATTGCATTGATACAACATCTAGAGCATATACAAATGCAAAAATTGCATATTGTAGTAAATGAAAACATAATTATATTTAGTTTTTAGTAAAAACCAAAAAATACTTTTAAGACATGTCAATAAATCCTAATAGAAATTAAAACTGACAAGATTGCAAATAGTAAACACCATTGATATTATTTTTTGTAAAATCCATATGAGAGGAGATTAAATAGTGACACACACACACATCTCAGATGTGACAGCCTAAATAAGATCCTCTTGGTTTTCGAGAATAATTTATTAGAGACGTCTAATCTTGGAGCAACCCTCCCTCAATCTGAAGGAGTAGCAACAAAGTCAACATTGACTATGTTGGACCGACAGAGGATTGCTCCAAGAATAAACAACTATAATAATTTTTTCTCTATAGAACCGGGCCAACCACATGAAGGTGGAAAATCCTATGGCCCGTCCCACGCCCCTCACATCACTCTGAAATCCCTAATCCCCAATCTATATTCTACTAAAAAATATGCATTAAAATATTCAAAAGTGATAAAAAGTGATTATAAAGCTATAAATGAGGTTTATCATTCAAAGGAATATGACATAAAAAAGAATTTTTATAAATGAGATTTATCATTCAAAATATGTTACAAACATACTAGCTATATAATGTACATCTATCTGTCTTATATAATTATTATACATCATCAATTTCTTTTAGTCTTCTTTTGTGTTTTCCAGTTCTTAAGTAATTCATCCATGTCCATGTCTTCGTTTACTGGTTGCTCTTCAACAACTGATGTTGCTTCAGTCCTTTCATGTTGAGCACGTATGGTTTCGTACCCATGACGTGGAGGTTGTTGTTAGGGATCATCAACTACAAAAAAAAAATATTAAATTTATATGGCTAATTTTTAAATATCATTGAAGTAGTTCATTAATATTAAAAAAAACATCTGCAATGTAATTATTTACCTATTGGTTCACTAGTCGACACTGTTGGAATGGTTTCCCTATTCTCATAATCATCTTCAGGTTGAGGTGGCTCAACTATGACATTCTCTACCATTGAAACAACATAATTTAGAAGGACAAAATTGTAAATGTATAAGTAATAAAAATTAGAAGTACAAAATTATTAAGTATATGATTAATATACAACCATTTTACCATTGTGGGCCTCAACCACAAGAACATCTTGGGGCTACACCTCATTGGGATGGGCATGATAGGGAGCACAATGATCTTTTGGTCGCGCTTCACTATATACACTTTGTTGTTTAGTTCTAATGGTTATATTGATAGTGTTGTTCCCCTGATTAAAACAAAGTAAGACATTAAATTTATTGACGATAGCAAACATTTACATATTTTATAAGTAATGAAAGGTTAATGTAGACTGATTTTTATTTACCTTATCCCGCAAACTGGATCTTGGGGTCTACCCCATGCTTTTCCTATGATCAACCATGACTTTATATCCGTACTGGTAACCAAGTTGGAATTCTTCCTTCGTTGTTTCAGTTCCGAAATTGTCGCCCTGCATTGCATAAGAGTATGTTTTTTTTAATGTTTTTGGCTACAATAAAATGAAAGTTGTAAGGGAATACAAATAATATTCTTAAGATGTTTGGGTACTTACGATTTGTGATTGTAACCTTGAGTAGCTTCCCTTGGCCTAAATTGTGTTGAC
Organism: Picea mariana; assembly: GCA_032191745.1. Classification (NCBI taxonomy): domain Eukaryota; kingdom Viridiplantae; phylum Streptophyta; class Pinopsida; order Pinales; family Pinaceae; genus Picea; species Picea mariana. The sequence goes on along the minus strand of JASDQU010501546.1, from coordinate 64,466 downwards.
CATCTTTGGAAATCTTTTCTTTGGTTTCCTTTGAAGTGTTAGACAACCTATCATCAAAATTTTCAAGTATGTTATATACCACACTTTTATTTAGATCTAAAGAAAATTAAAGGTATTGAAATCAAAATATTGTAATTTACCTTGTGGTACCAGTTATTTTTTCTTCTGATTTTTTCAATATCTTTTATTTTGCATCATCAATGGGAGGACGCTCATACTTAGGGTTTCCTTCCAATCTTCATCTATAAACATCCTGCATATATTTTAAATATTCGCCTGCTGCAGACGTGACCACTTTTTTATTGAACGTGTCTACTAATAAGAGGCCTTTGAGATAATCCATAAGTTCTTTTATGAGGTTGGAATTCTGGAAATTCCACCTCATGCGTAAGGTTGCCCCAAAAATCACCAAGGCCTTTCTCTCCAGGTGCCTATAAAAATGGTCATTTCCTACACACGAAAACATATGATCATTAATTTAAAAATAATAATCTAGATTATTTGTGTATGAGATGGATAACATGAAACATTTAAAATATGAAAAAATACGTTGGAGTCTTCTTTGTTTTAATGGAAGGCCATTATCGTCGACCAAAAATGTGCATGGAAGGGTCTTTGTGATGGTCACACATCTAGCTCCAGGAAATTCAACCATGTCAACCACATCATCAGCCTCATCTTTGTCACCACCTCTATAGCCTAACCATTGTGGGGATGCCTGACAGTGCGAGTCATGGCTCCTATCTAAATTAGGTGTGAAAGATGGAGAAGTAAACGATACTCTTAGTAGCTATATGACAGCCCGCGTCAGGACTCTGCGGCATCTCTACAGTGCCACTGCTACCAACACTCGACTGAACAAGCTCCAAAAACCTCTTTATAAATAGAGTTTCATAATTGAACATATGAGTGCATTAAAGGAAACACTTTAAATTATGGTTATTACCTTATATGTGTTAAGCTGTGACATAAGGAGATTGATCCTTTTTAGGACGTTAGGATTTTGATTTGGATGGTCTAACAAGCTATCAAGTTCCTATTTCACTTTAATGATATTTCTTTTTATTAATATCATCGGATCAGGGGATGAACACAACCCTTCCTCATCGAAGAAATCATGATCAACATGGCCTACAAACTACATATAATTTCAACATGAAAATCAATGTTATTTAAGTTTTATAAACAAATGAAATAATTGATAACCACACAAATAAAATCATATAAATACATACTAAAATTCACGTAAAATGAAATTCAAATTTGATAATCAATTACATGTTCAAAAATTGGCCCTTTTCCATGATCATCCTGCAACATTATAATATAATGTAATTAGAACCCTCAAATAGTGAGTAGTCCATCCTCAACCTAGTTCCAATTTTTGAACTTTTTTTTCTATATTCAAAGTTTTAAACCCTTGCACACACCCCAAAAAAGGTAATTAATCAATGTCTAGATGGAGTTCCCAGCTTGATGAAGTCAAAAGGGGGTACTAAGTGGCATATTTGACTCTTTGTAGCCATGAAATAAGGATAAAGTAAAAATTAGATGAGGAGCACCCCCTGTAAAAGGGGTTATAATAATTTCTTAGCACAAATGCTTGAGGAATGACCTTGCCAAGGAGAGGACACATGACAACGAAACCATAAGAACATGGTTTAAAGTTCATCTTGGAAGGAATGATCCACCTTATAAGGAAATATGAAATGATTGTATGGCATGATCAAGGATTATGCATGCAAACAAAGAGTATTTCTACACTATATCAATGTTTGAATTCTTATTTTAAGGAAGGAACATGTTAGAAGAGCATGGTTTGAGGAAGCAATTCAAAGGAGAGCGACATGTGGTAGCAAAGACTTTGTCAAACCTACTTTGAGCATCTTTCCACCTTTATTGAGGAGTGTCCAAGTTTGAGGGGGTTTTCTTGGATTTTGATTGTGATCTTGAAGAAGTTTAATAATATGTTATTGTATTATGATACATTGCACATATACTTCTCTTTATTTCTATTTTACATATAATTTTTTATGTCTACGATTGTTTTACTTAATCATTCCAATGACTATGAAAGTACCCTTGGTATTTGTGTTAATCCATAGTTAAGGAACATCCTTGAAGAGGTTATTCCTTCTTATTATGTGATCACGATCCCAAAAGGGGGAAATAGGAATGTTCCTCTTCATTTGAGCCAACCCCTTCTCCTCTTGAATTGTTCGACTCCCTTGTATGATTCAATAGCCTCACAATTGTGAAATTAAGAAAGGTGCAACTCTATGTTTATCTCAATAAACATCGAGGGAATGACTATGTTAATGATCTAAGAGTAATCGCCATCAACAAACTTTCTATGCCCAAAGGATCTTGAATTCAAAGACACTGATATGACCTCCTCATACCTACATTTCCTTGGCATGCCCATTGATATGATTTCTCTCTACCAATATTGTCTTCCTTCTCCTATAAGAAAATTAGGTTGGTGTGATCCATATTTTTAAAAGTTGGATCTCAATGCAAACAAATCATGTTGGGATTGAAGGCATGATGACCTTCTTCAGATTCATCAAAATGGAATGCTTAAGGGGGTTGAGATTCTTGTTGAAGTAGATCCTTCCTAAATGCATTAACATGATGGAATAATTCTTATTGTGTCCGGCCATTATGCATGCTAACAACCACCCTCCCAAAAAAATGTGAACAAACATCATCAACTCGATTCATTGGATTTATTTACAATGTGAAGGTTTTCCAAATCAATTTGGACAATAATGAAAAGTGAATGATGGTAAAATCCACTCACCTTCCTCAAGCGTTCTCACAATGTTCCCTCTATTTTGGTCTCCTTCGCCCTCTGTGACTTCTGTCTCCTCCAACACCACCCCATATCTCCTTCTTCGTCGTTCCCTCGCGTAGATCTCAGGGTTTGGGAAGCTACTCCCAGTGTGCTATCCTTGACTCTCTTTTCGGTGTGCTCTCCTCGGCTCTCATTGGCTCTCCTCTTATTCTCTCCTCATATCACCTCGTCTGATCTCCTTGTGTGGTATCCTCGTGATTTTCTCTCTTCATGCGTGCGCATGTTTGAAAAGTAATATGTTTGAAATCTAGTTTTTTTGTTTTTGGTTTGGATTATTATATATAATTAATATATATTATAATTATATATAATATATATTATAACTATATATAATTTATATATTATATAATTGATGTATATTATAATAATTAATATGTTATATATTTAATTATATAATATTAATATATTATATAGGGGTTAATGTGTTAATAATCACCTAACCTAGACCTTGAATCTACACTGCATAACCTTCTAAATCATCGACCCATAACCCATAACCCTTCTTAAGATGCAATGCGATTTGTTCCCATTGCTTTGCATGTCAAAGTGAAAAAATCCAACCAAGCTCGGGTAAACTGCAGGAGTAAGTATGACTCTCTTAAGGTATTTAGATGCCTCATCATCTAATTAGTGATGTGCATGAATGGTTGATTAATGAGATTTCTCATTGTTCCTAGCTACCATATTCTAAAGAAACCACGTGCAAGGGAATGGGCTTGGCAGAATTAGCGAGGAAAGAAGACCATGTTGAACTTGACTCTAGTCCTAACCCATTTATAGTTTGGGAAAATTTGGGCATAGTTTGGAAAAATTAGACCATAACATTTTTCTTTGGAAGTCAAATTGATGATGGAAACAAGTGGGTGTATGAGTTAAATTTGATTCTATAAAGCCTCCCATATCGTTAAGGTAGACAAATAGTCTATCTACGATCATGATGGTATAAAAATGAATGAGCTTCTCTTGGTTTCAAGAATAATTTATCCTCTACTAAAAAAGGCCAAACTTGTGAATTTGGAATCTCATATGGCCCCTCCCCTCCGCTCCCTCTCACATCACTCTCAATTCCCCAATACCCAATCTATAAAATACAAAATAATCGAAAGCAACCTAGTAAGATTAATGCATAGAAACTACAAAAACAAAAATTATTGAAGGTAAATGAAATTATGTTTTTGTAAATGATATTGTTAGTTTACCATGTAAATTAGTATATTGGCGACTATTTTTAGGTTTCACATATTAATTAAACAACATGTAACATATGATATAAAAATGTCGCATAAAACATAAAAACATGTAATTAACCCATGACATAAGTAAATTATTTTAAGAGAATAATTCATAAAAATTAAAATATATAGTCATGTACCTGATCCAACTCAACATCTGTATAATCATCCTTATTATGTATCTTCTTCTTCATCGAAATCAACATCTATATCATCATCTAGTTCATAAACAATGTTGAAAGGATCGATGATATCATCATTGTCATCCATGTCATTTTTGAGCATATTTTCATATACATCATCATCAAGAACTGCATTATCTCCTACACTTGGATCACGTTCTTCTTCGTCTACTTCGTCTGTCGACCCTGCATGATCTTTCGTCTCTGTCTGATCTGGCGAATCATATTCTTCTTCAATATCATCTTTTTTCTATACATGAGTATACTTAACTAGCCTTCCTCTTGGATCATATCTAACAAAAAATGACCAATCCCTCTCACCTAGAAAATTTGAGTAAAAAACCTGTTCACATTGGCTTGGAAAAACATAGCAATCATGTCCTCTTTCAAACATCATTGTTTTCATCATCGGAAATCCATTGGCATGCTAAATAACAGTTCTTTCCTCATCGCATTCATGCATTTGTAAACTATATCATTTGACATTGAACATAACTAATTTGAAGGAATTAAAGTCACACTCAAGTATATCATTCAAATACTCATAGTATCTATTTTTAGATTCTCGGGGATGTCTGTCACTCCTAGAGGAAAGATTACTGACTTGAAATACTACAGTTATCCCACTATCATAATTTTTCCCGGTTTCATCCAACTGTTTGATGTGAATAAGCATTGATCCTAAGAGGATTTCCGCTATCTTAAATCTTCATGCCCCTACATTTAAGAAATACATTCAAGATTTTATGGGCACTATTAATTTTGTCCCGAGGTTTGTTCCTGATTTTGTTGTCATTGTTAAACCAATTCATAACCTACTTAAGCAAGATCGTTCTTTCTCTTGCACAAATGATGTCGAAAATGATTTCATAAATATTAAGAAAGCAATCAGTTATGCACTAGTTTTGGCAAAATCATACTTTGAAAAAGACTTTCTCATATATACAAACGCTACAAAAGAAACAATGTTTTCTATCCTCTTATAGAACAATTATTAGAATAATGGAAAACCTATATCTTACATGAGTCAAATATTGTCAGATGACAAAATTAAGTATTGTTATATTGAGAAGCATGTTTTTTCTCTTGTTAAAGCTATAGAAATTTTTTTCCATTTCATCCTAGGAAAGCATACGCAGGTAAAAGTCCCTTTGTCGGCTATCAAATTTTTTCTTTCATAGACTTATCTTCAAGGACATCTTGTACATTGGCTCGAAAAAATCCAGGAACATGATTTAATAATCATCAGTTCCAAAATGATTAAGGGATGATACTTAGCCCTTCACTTAGCTCAGCATTGTGAACCAAGTAAAACTTTTGAAGATGAAGACAATCCACTCTCAGCATTGTTTTATATCAAAAATCAAAATATTGCTCTCATTGAACACCCTTGGTATAAAGATAACATTCATTACTTGCAATATCAAAGGTGTCCATATCACTTGAAGCATCATCAACGAATGAGACTCGTTATTGAAGCTTATAAGTATCTCATTCTAGGAGATTCTCTGTTTAGAAGATATGTTGATGGGTTGTTGCTATGATGCATAGATAATGATGCAGCTTAAAAAATATTAAATGAAATCCATGGATCAACAACATCTATTATTCACATTGGTGGTCACTTTTCTGCCAAATCCACCACTTTTAAAATCATTATAACTAGTTACTACTAGCCATTCATTTTTCAAAATTCCTATCAATTTGTAAGGGCCTGTGATAAATGACAAAAGTTTGCTAGTAAAGAATATCTCTCTGTTATTCCTTTACAACCCGACCTCCTAGATTTTCCATTTTCCAATTGGGGTTTACATTTTGTTGGTCTTATTAATCCGCCATCTTTTGCAGGTCATATTTTCATACTGACAGCTATCGATTACTTCACAAAGTGGGTTGAAGTTGTCTCTCTTAAACATTCTCAACATACATAGGTTTAGTTCCTTTTTAAAACCCAATATCTTCTTTACATTTGGTCTTCCCTTGGAAGTTATTTTGGATAATGGACCCACTTTTATTTTTGCAAAGCTAACTCTATTTCTCACTAAGCTTAGTGTCAAACACTTCACTTCATATGCTTATTAACCTCAAGGAAATGGACAAGCTGAGTCAACTAACACAATAATGGTCAAAACTATGAAAAGAATCATAGAAGACAAACCTTTCCAGTGGCACACAATTCTGACTTATGCACTCTCGAAAGATCATACCACCACTAAGGCTAGTATAGGATTTATCCCATTTCAGTTATTGTATGGTCAAAAGGCTATTATGCCAATTGAACTGGAGCTTACTTATTTACGTTTGGAATTACAAACTGAATAATTGAATTCTACTGAAATTTCTTAGAGAATGAATTCCCTACTTTCTTTGGAAGAAAAAAGGGGTCATGCCCTGGGAAATTTGAAAAGAAGATAACAGACAGTCAATAAATATTTCAATAAAAGATCTAAATCTGTAGATTTTAAAGTTGATGAAAAAGTGCTACTCTGGGATTCTTTGCATGCTGAAAGAGGAAGACATAGTAAGTTCCAAAAACTGTGGCTAGGTCCTTTTAAGATCATTTATGTCCTTGGCACCAATTCATATCTATTGAAGGACATGGCTGAGTGATTATTCTTTTATAGTACGAATGGTTCACATATGAAACACTATGTTGAACCAACTCTACTGTTGATTATAATTTTTGTAAGTATTTTCTCTTTGTACATTTTTGTCTTGTTTTTTCTTGATTATAGTTGTTGTTTTGTTTATGATTGTCTGTTTTACTCTTGATTTCATAACCTTTTTTGTCGAGATGAAGTAAACTGGACCTTCTATGTCATTAGTCATTATTAGTCATTGGTCAGTAATGAAATTTGATAGACAACTGAGATATTATGGTACTCTTTTCTTTAAATACTAATGAAGTATACCTTCAATTTGATTTTTGTTGTGGGCTAGATGGTTTTGACCCTCCCTTTCTCTCCTTTCCCTTTCTTCATTCCATTTAGATTTTATAAGAGCTTATTAAATAATAATATGAAACTTGTAGCAAATGTTGAATTCTCAATAATGATTATTTCAGACACATACTATGGTTCTTACGGTTTTTATGCAAATAGGACCAAACCCCCTCATACATCCCACTTTCCATAAGTCATTCCATGAAGCCCCAGTCCATACACCATTTAAATTTCATTTTATTTCCTCTTGTTGTATAACTTTGTTCTTGGCTATTACTATCATCTCTTATTATGCACCTCATCTATTTCATTCAAAACCAAAGTTTCGAGTTCTAAATATACTATAATAATATTTCCCTGTGAAGTCGACAATTGTTGACGCATAAAAGTGCAACGAGAATCCTCTTTGCAAATAATTGCAATACATTATACTTATCAAAAAATAAAAGAGTAAATGTAATTTTTTGATCAAAGAGTAGACTCGAATTAAAAATGTGCAATATAAAATGTAGATTGCTATGAAAAGAGTAGAATGGCGCAAGGCAATTTTTTTAGGGTAAACATATGAAGGAAGTATAGGATGTCAACTATGACTTTGTCTTACCCAAGAAGAACTCATTTAAACTATTTGAGAGAGTTAGATTTTGAAATAAAGTTAAGTAACGAATAAAAATAATAAAATTTCATTTAAAACCAATTATATACATATATAATATCCAACCACATTATAAATTCAATACTCTCATAGCCATGTTTATTTGACAAGAAATAATCTTGATAAAATAGAACTACCACAGGAATAACTATAATATCCAACCACATTATAAATTCAATACTCTCATAGCCATGTTTATTTGACAAGAAATAATCTTGATAAAATAGAACCACCACACGAATACCATAAACCATCGTAATATTTTACAACTTCTTTCACATATCATGAAATCCGATACCAAGATGTCAAGCCATTTTGCTTACTATGCACAAACATGTCTCCACTCCCCTACATCCTTTCACAATAAACCTAAATGTGTAGCTTGGACAAGATATACAGACTAATGGTTTCTCAATTTTGACGCATCTTTAGAATCTTTCAGCTTTTGCCACGATGAAAACCATGTCCGGCAAAGACTACGTTTTGAGGCATCTTGAGCATCTGCAAGCTTTGGAAACGATGGAAACCATGTCCTGCCAAGTGTATGGAATATAAGCCCAATGGGTTCTGAGCTGAGCACATGCCTGCGTAGCTAGTAATCTACCTCTCTTCTTCCCTCAGCGTAGGGATGTCACTATTGTAAGTGCTTTATTCAGTGGTTCAGTTTTTAGAATTGGTTGAGCCACTGCTTATATGGGACATGGAAAATGTAAGACAAGCATATAAAGATAAGCGTGGATTACATTTATTAAATGATATGATGCATTGATATATACATTGATGTGACCTTTGGATTCAACTTCCAAGGTCTCTTGGACTCCCTATGATCGTTACATGAGCTTGACTGTTCATTTTCCATAAATTTCGTAACCCTAATGAATTACATTTCTAACATTCCCCTCCTTAATCCAAAGGGGTGTATATGAGTCCAAGGTGAGAGTTGATGTCTTATATTAAATGGTAGTTTAAGGTTGACCACAAACTCATCTGGTGGTTTTAGGATGACCACAAACTAATCTGGTGGTTTCGGGATGACCACAAACCAAACTGGTGGTTTCGGGATGACCACAAACCAAATGTCTAGCAGAAGCTGATGTCTTCTACTAAATGACATGGTTTTAAGTTGACCATAAACTAACAAGAGCTCAAGGCTCAAAAATCTGAAAAATATAACAAGTAGAACTTCATGTCTTCTGCTCAATTGGTGGTTTTAAGATGACCACAAACCAAATGTCTAGCAGAAGCTGATGTCTTCTACTAAATGGCATGGTTTTAAGTTGACCATNAAAAATATAACAAGCAGAACTTCATGTCTTCTGCTCAATTGGTGGTTTTAAGATGACCACAAACCATATCAAAAACAATATCATTTGTTCACAGGCTCTAAATCAAACTTGGAACCTGACTCAAAATCAATCTTGGAACCTAACTCAACTAGATTTCCCCTTTGTCAGGGACAAGTGGTTCCAATTATCTTGACCGTCATTCACAAGTATGGCCAAGAAGAGATCCAGCACATCGAACTGTCTTCCGGCGGAGTCTGAAGACTCGATCTTCATCTCAGAAGACTACATCAACTGGGCCCCGATCATACCCTAAATCATCAAATCTTGAAAAACATTCATGTCCATCAACTGTAGAAATATCTCCAATCAAGTACGACTGTACTTGTGTATAAATTCGACGATAAGACTGCTTCAATAATTTGGCTTCCAAACGCCAATGCCAATTCCCTAACCATTCAAAATGAATTTGTTTCCGCTTGTGCTTTTGACACCTTACTGAGGGATGATTTGTCTTCCCACAAAATTTACATGGGTGAAGATTAAAACAGTTTGACTTATCATGGCCAAACTGGTGACAATGTTTGCACTGTATGGGTTCTTTATCTGTCCGATTATCAACATCATCATCAGCTATATCCTGTACCTGTTCCTTACCAATATGCTCTGTCGTCTTGTCATCATTCAAAAAGCCTCCACTCACAAAGCAAACAGGTTCGCTCATTAATTTCCAAGATCCGTCCGCATAAATATTTGAATTTGATTTGCAGCATTGTCACTTGCATTCCACTCTAATCGCATCCAACACTTTAATCATCTCTTAGAAAATTCCACAATGTTTCAATCCTCTCAAACCGGAGGCAGATTACAAGTGTGCGTTCTTACGAGGGTTCAAAGGTAGCCGAAAATGAGAACCGGGCGTTTTGTGTAGCGACGGGCAATCTGCAAGACTGAACAACTTGAACCCAAAACAAAGGATATAGAAATGGGGCTGACTTTCCCCTTTGAGGTGGCAATGACAAACGAAGAGGAGGCGCTCTCCTGCCAACTTCCACTGACATGACAGAGATGAGAAAAAAACAATATGCCACTGTTGGAACGCCTTCCTACCACTCGAGAGAGAAATCTGCCAACAGTCCAAAACATTTAGGGTTTCGAGGCATTTAGGTTTCCTCGACACATGGAGACGTTTCTCATTACATATTGTTCTTCTCAGGCAGCAAAGGCGTTTTTTTTTTTTGAACCAGAGACAGACTTGCTGGCAAATGACGGCAGTCGGCTTATAGAGATCAAAGAATGTGCACCCATGATAGAGACGTTCTACCTAAATAAATGTGCAGGGAGATGGACGTGCAGATCGATAGGTAGCGTGGCAGACTAGCAGATTGTGAGAGACTGAGACTAGTGCAAATTGGTAGGCTAGGTAAAAGGCGTTTATGTAGAATGGAAAGAAAACACCAGAGGATGGCTATGGACAACTACCATAGGCCTAGGAACTGAGCGGCTCTGATACCACTGTAAGATAAGCGTGGATTACATTTATTAAATGATATGATGCATTGATATATACGTTGATGTGACCTTTGGATTCAACCTCCAAGGTCTCTTGGACTCCCCAGGCCTGTAATTTGACGTTCTACAGGACGTTTTTTTGGTTTTTAGACGTATTTGACATTGGTTAATAAAATTGACACGTCATCACTAACTGGCATGAGAATTATCTCCCTGTCAATTTGACGTGTGACCGCCTTCAATACCCGTCAAAAACTCTAGTGGGTATATGGGCTAGGTAGTAGGGCTAGCCTGCTAAGGGGTCACGAGTCGTATAGGGTACGCATTGATCGCTGGAAGCTGGGTTAGGTGGAAGGCTGCAGACTCCATTATGTACTCCATTATGTAGGAAATAAATTACTTAGTTGCCCGCACTTGCGTGTCAGCTGGAGGCTGGAGCCTGTTTAAATGATTATTGTCGCCTGGAGCTTGGAGCCTGGAGGCTTCTCCTCTTCCATGCAATTCTGATCTTGTCTTCTACAAACCCACTCCGAAATGCTAGTTTATTCTTTCGAAATGTCATTCAGAAAACAACGACATTATACAATGCCTCTGGAAATTGGAATGCTGGCGTTGATGTGTTTTCCC
>JASDQU010501545.1:53124-73284 GCA_032191745.1 Picea mariana | reverse complement strand
CACTTGACATGTTGGCCCCCACGTGCTCTTGACATGATACACGCATCCCCATAATCAAACGGTCAAGAAAGGTCCCAAAGGATCCTTAGATCCATGGTCCACATCACTTCATGACTCCAGACTTTGGGGGTTTTGATGTTACAACACCCATGTCCTCCCAAAGTGGTCAACGTCAGGTTGACCACATCGTAGATCCGACGGTTGGGATAATCCCCGGGAATCCTCAGATCTACATCCCAGATTAACTTCGGGCTCCAGGACTTTGGAGGGTCTGTCTCCCTTACAATGAATACTAAGTTCTCGAACTTGTGAAGACTGAAGGAGTCGGGGAGTTAACACCTACGCTCCTTCTCCAAATCCAACGGTCATGACAGACCTTGGGTCCTCCCAAACGGATCTCATATGTTCATCTTTCAAATGAAAGGATCTTCACTTTCGAGACTTAAATCTTGCTATCCTTCTTGAGCTTCATTAGTTTCGAAGGACTTAGGCATTGGCACGTGCCTTGCGCTCTTTATCCCGAGCTTAACAAGCTCCCTTTTTCCCATGAGACTCAAACAGCTGGGAGTATTGACATGCATACAGGGAAACTATGTCCAAGGTCGATGAACTCACAGTTCATCTACTTAAACTTGAGACACTAAAGGGCTCTAGCATTTACATATACAAACCATATAGTTCCTTACTTACTTAACTATGAAATCAAGAAAAGATAAAGGGATACAATCTAGCCGTCAAGAAAACATGCCCATCCCTGCAACATTCATAGGATATCCAACTTTAATCTACAGTTACAGTCCAATTTCACAGGATATGAGAACACTTATCTATTACAGATTTCAACCAACTAACTAATTGTGGGTGTCTGCCTTTCCACTTAGCCATAGGCTTAGAGGCATTTATTCTTATCACTCTAGCCACCCTCGTGCCAAGCCATGATATCACTAGGGAATTTATGCCAATTCTCATAGGTCCTTTCTCTTTCACATCTTCGGCGAGGTTTATCAGATGCTTCCTCAGCATCAAGCTCATGGCCTTCTTCTCAGGTCTCATTCTTCGTTAGAGAGCTCCCTTCGTTCTCTTCTCTTCCCTTTTATTCTTTTTATGCCTTGCACGCACATTCTTCCTTGAGAAGATTATCCTTCCTATCATGTTCCTTCTGTTAGAAGGAAACTCAGGTCAGCCTGGGTCTTCAAGACCTTGTGGTACTTTGGGCTGACCTTCTGCAACTAGACCATTCTTCCATTCATGGGGGTGGTTGATGGTTCAACCATCGGTCCTTTCTTCATTAATTGATTCCTCCTTGGGAACCAGAGGAGGCTTGTTATCCTCAACAAGGGAAATTTGGGGTCATTCGATATAATGAACCCTCTCTTATAGTTTTCACATTCTTTCCTCTAGTGATATCATGTCCAGTACTTTCAAGTCTTCGCCCCCGCAGTCAGTTGTTTGCAATTCAAACAATAATACATTTACATTGTTCCCATGCCATAGCATGGTGATTATTATTAATGATTAATTACAAGTTGGGGGAAACAAGGGTGTTACAATGCACCTTTGTGTAGACTCGAGACAAGGTAGGTGACCATGAAACGAGTTGAAGCACTTGGGGGAGTTGGGAAACTTGATGCAACCTAGAGAAACTTCACAACAAGGCAGTTGGTTGGGAACATTTTCATCATGACATCTTCTTGTCGTGCATCATCGAGAACAACAATTGAGTCGAGATGGGTTGTTGGACGAGTGGGTCGATCGAAACCTTCAGATGAGGTAGCTCTTCATAGAGTTATGATATTCGATTAGTAGCAGTATGGCTTAGAATTCAGATGATGTGTGCATGGTGCCTTGAAGAGGAAGCAGTCAAGGTGCATAGATGGCAGGACATTGGGGATGAGTTTGGTCTATTTCATGAGAAGTTTGGGGCTTAGATGTATTTTTGAAGTGGACAGATGGACTAATCCTTGTATCGTAGCGAAGGTGCTATGCATGTATATGGAGTTGTGGACGGTTATTGAGGGGAGGATTTCATGTGGAGAGTCGGTGGCTTGGGCAAGTGAAGGTCCAGGACAATAGACTTAAACCATGGGTGTAACCAAGAATGTCAATGAAAAGGTATGGTTGGTTTTGAGTTCTTTCATTTCCTAAGTGTTGTGGTGAGTTATTTGAAGGGAATTCGGATGACTTGGTGGTTCAAGTGTAATCAATAAATGACAGAATTTAGGGTGGCTCAAGTGTTGTAGATTCGAAGAAGTCATGTAGCTGTTTGGGATGCCTTGATTTGGGTGAATGTGCAGAGAGATTGGGATGACCTACTTGGACGAGTCCTGTGGTGGAATTAGGAATATTTTTATGCAAGTGTGGAGGTGACTTGAGGATTTTACTAACTCTTGGATGAGGTACATTAGTGCATTGGTGCCTTAGACATATTTTTTGAGTCGTGTGGTGACTTAACAAGTCACGATATTAGTTCTAGAGTTTGAACACTTGCAGGAGGTGCAAGGAATTTTTGTTCTAGGAGATGGATGGATTCAACAAAGAAGTTAACCAAGAATTGTTGGCAGTCAACTTGAATGGATTGAACGCAAACTAAGTGGCTTGGGTGGCGTTCGCTTGCCTTTGGTATTGGAAATTGGATGAGGCAGAGCATACCTTGATGACTTAGAGATGATTGTGCAATGACTCTGAGATCTGGAGTGGGTCTTTGGTTGAGGTTGGTAGAAGTATAGGCTCAGATGTTCCAAGGCATGGAAGTTCTTTGAGGTGACTCATTCTACTTGGACCACTTTGGATAGTTTGTTGAGACGATTGAGGAGTGAGGGCATGGTGGCCACACTCATCACAAATGTTGAGTTGTAGAGAGGTAAATAGACAGAAGAAGGTGAGTTGAGAACTTGACTTGAATTTGAGGATTGTAATGACAGATAGATTGTAGCATGAAGAGATTACTTGGGCATTGGAATTTATCTTTCTTTGGGAAGCATGGTTGAGGGTGAATCTTGACCATTTCAAGGCATATATAGGTAAATGAAATATCATGGTCAGTTGATGAAGTAATGGGGCAAAGGAAATCTAGACGTTCATTTCCTGGTGCAAATGGTACATTTCATATCCGAAGATGTTGATGGAGAGAATGGGGAGAATTTGACCAAGGAAGACTTGTGGACTTGATCGCAATTTGAGTCGCAACGGTGGATTTGGTTAGACGTGTGATGGATGGTGATTCTTCAACTCTTTTCAAACTTGGATGTGGCACAGATTGTGTGACTTGCAGAAGATTGGCTTGTTATCGCACATATTTTCATTTGATAAAAGCCTAACCCAATCAACAAGTGTGTGACACAACTGGGGACACCTTTCATTGTCACCTCAATTGATATCCCCCTCATTTTAGTCAAGTACAAGTTTAATACAAGGGAAGCTTCTCGGGTGACCTTAGGGGGATTGTAAATGGAGAAGCAAGGAGCTATAAGAACACCCCTATAGGTCAAGGTCAAGGTCAGGTTTTAGGCTTGAACAAAGAGTCTTTGGAGTTTGTAAATGGTTTCCAAGGTTGTGTACCTGAAAAACAATGTTAGACAATCCAAAACAAGACAACATATGATGATACAAGCCTTAAAACCAATGGGGAATCAACAAGAAACCTTGTTGTCCCAAAATTGTAGTAGTAAGGAAATATATATCGACAATGAAAACAGTTATAACAACTGAAAATTACATCATCTAATCAACATATGATATTGGATAAATTAGCAGACACTTTGATATGGTATTCCAACGCTTAAGACAATGAATTAGATGACAAATGAAGGTTGTAAGAGAGTGTTATCAGTAGAGAATTGTAACAGCCCTATGGCATTAGAAAAATTTTGCTATAGCAGTAACGTTTAACCAACAAAATCAGCAATTAAGTTACCCAATCAATATCCCTTGACAAGTATATCAATTTTCATTGCTTATCTGTCAATTTCAATGGTCATAAGTGAAAGAAACTTGTTGAGAAAAGTGATTTTGTTGCATCCCTATTGGTTGTAGATTAATGTTTGTAACAACATATCAATTACTTAGCAAATCAAGACACCTCTAGGGAACAATATAACTTAAAGGATGTAAAATTTAAATCCACACTTGAACAATTCAATATCTCAAAATTCATGTTTACCAATGCAACAATATTCAATCTCCATCGCAAATATTAGTGTCTTATCTATTGGGTTATGGAGTCTCTTGTTTCAAACTAGGGTTTAAAAATATTCTAGGGGTGTAAACCCTCTTACTTCCTAGAGAAGATAAACCTTATCAAGGTCTTGCTACAAGGGTGTAAACCCTCTTACTCCTTGTAGCAATCCTTTAAGCCTTTTCAATAACAATAGCAAAAATTTCCTTGATGGAGGGTTTATGCCTTATACTCATCCAAAGGTTTAACAAAATAACCTTGAAATCAAGAAGAAACACACAAAATTTCATAAATTCCAAGAGATAGCATGTAAAACCCTTACTTTATCAAGAAAATCCAACAAATTGCCAAGAAAAAGCATCCAAGAGAAGTTGCTAGCCTTTCTTCCACCAATAGACAAGTGTACCATCCATTTTGCACAAGAGAGAGAAGATAGTGAATTTCCCAAGAGGGGACGGAATTTCAGTCCAAGAGTATGTAATTCTCAAGTGATGAGTTATGAAAATGAAAAAGAGATGGCCTCTATTTATATGAGACCATCTAACCTAATTTGTCCACATAAAATTGTCAACAACAAATTAAAAGAGGGTAGACCCCCTTTGTTTTCTCTTACAACTTACAAATATAAAATTTACATAAGATAAAACCCTAAAAAGGGTGGCGCCATGCCCTAGAAGGGTGACTTGAGGCCTAGAAATGAGACATTGAGCCTCAAGAAGCATATCATTGGGCCTCCAAGGGCCATGTGTCAAGATCTCATGTACTAGAGTTCTGTGCCATGCATCCCCTTCCAACCAATGATGTCAAGAGCTTAGAAATTGATTTCCTAGGCCTACAAATGCCATCGTCTAGGTGCAAGGGGCCATGGTGTCATCCTCAAATTCTATCAAAGTGCCTCCAAAGGAAACGTCCTCCATCCTTTGCACACAAAGGCTCCAAGGTTCACTTCCCATCCCGTGGGGTATGACATCCATCCTTGGGGTTTTCAACCCCCCATGAAGGTCAAAATGGAATAATTCCTCCATGGATAACTTTCACTAAGCAAGGTCCTGCAAAGACAAACAAGTACACCATCCAAGGGTCCACAAGTCACATGTATCATGGAAAGTAAGACACATGTAATAAAAGAACCACCCAAACATGTGCATCAAGTCTCCCCTTTTCAAACTAAACAAATTCTTAAAGACCTTAGAAAAAATTCCAAATTTAAGTATGGGAGGGTTGTCATGGTGCCCTATTTTGTAGATAAATCCCCAAGTTAAGGAGTGTTTCCCAAGAAGACCCTCTCTAAGTCATGTAATGGATATGAGGTGGATGGGGGAAATACTTTTGGGCATGGGGTTCTTGACATATCAAGGGCTCATATTGTCTCATTTATGGTTTCCTTTGAGGACGGTGTGATGCATCCTTCATTTGCAAATGAAACATTTTTCCAAGCCCTTTTATTGTCGTTAATTTATTGTTGTCCAAAACATTGAGTGCTATGTGCAATGGAAAGTAAAGATCACCACAATTCCACTTGAAGTTAGGAACACATTGAGTTCTGTTAGCGATAATTCTTGTCTTGGGCTCGAAAGCATTCGGGTCTGCAAGTTACACGAGATGCGCTCGAACACAGCAGCAAAAGGATTTCAATTTCAATCAGCAAGTCAAGCGAGCGGGCGTAGTTTTCCCATCAGCAGCCGAGATCTATCCATGAAGTAGATCCATGGTTATCGGGATCTCGGAGTTGGCCGAGTCACGCCAAGTATAGCGCAGAAGTTTTCAAAGAGGTGAGCGGTCAGAAGTCTCCATGGAGAAGACGCGAAGTGCCGAGAGAATCTCGGGCCCGGGCCCACAAAGGTATCGGGAGAAGTAGGAGCCGTCAGATCTCCGAGGGACACGTGGTGCGCGATTGGGCTCCATCGCCTCCTCGCCCCTCGCAACTTTGAAACGTAAAGATTAACTCTTCCCAGTTGCGAGTCGCGAGGTGTTTAGAAGATCTCAGTCGTCCATCAAAGAGGGACACGTGGTGCGCGATTGGACTCCATCGTCTCCTCGCCCCTCGCAGCTTTGAAACAAAAGGATTAATTCTTCCCAGCTGCAAGTTGCGAAGTGTCGAGGGCGTCTGGAGCCTGGGCCCACAGCATCACCGAGAAGATCTCAGCCGTCCATCTAAATCGGACACGTGGTGCGCGATTAGGCTCCTTGCCTCCTCGCCCCTCGTAACTTTTAAGAAGAAGGACTAGCTCCTCCCAGCCGCGAGACGCAAAGTAGCGAGAACATTCAGACCTAGGCCCACAAAAGTATCGGGTGAAATCTCAGCCGTCCATCAAAGAGGGACACGTGGTGCGCGATTGGACTCCATTGCCTCCTCGCCCCTCGCAGCTTTGAAACAGAAGGATTAATTCTTCCCAGCCGCGAGTCGCGAAGTGCCGAGGGCATCCGGAGCCTGGGCCCACAGCATCACCGAGAATATCTCAGCCGTCCATCTGAAGCGGACACGTGGTGCACGATTAGGCCCCCCGCCTCCTCGCCCCTCGCAACTTTTAAGAACAAGGATTAACTCTTTCCATTCGCGAGTGTCGAGGGCGCTTTGGGAATAAGCACGTGGTCACAGCCCATGGTCACTTGGGGGTGATAGAAAAAGCTACACGAAGGGCCGAAGCGTCGGGTTTAGCTGCAGAAGGGATCACTATGTTCTCCAGGTGCCAATTCAACTTGATCTCAATCCTAGTACCTGCTCGGAGTGAATGAAGAAGGGAGAGGGTGGTTGAAACCTCTCCTCATGCATTAAGTATAAGGTATGGGGGGTCTGGCAAGCGGTCCGCTCGAGAGGGTCCTATGTACCCAGTTCTTTAAAGACGCCATGCTAAAGTCTTCAACTCGACAGAGAAGTCTGCGCACGTTAGCCCAACACTTAATGGCTCTGCTACCCTCCTTATAGGAGCCATGCACAGTTAAGGTGGTGCTTAAAAGAAGATATCAGTATGAGGTGAGGTGACACCAAGCCTTGGGCGACTGGGCACACCTATGTGAGGGGATTTTTCCTGAGTATATAAAATCAGTCTTTGTATTTTTGTAGGTATTGATGGTAGAGCAGAGCTCCCAACTGTAAAGTTCATGTTCATGAGGATGTATTACTGAAAATGTTCATGTTCTCGTTAGCAGGGGATGCGTGTAAATGGTATCATTCTTTACCCCCTGCTATCATTTCTTCACTCGGTGAATTCCACGCAGCTTTCACCGCCTATTTTCAGAGGCTGTATTCCCCTGAGTTAATTTGTCATAATTGTTGTGAGGGATACCACAAATCTATACAAGAGAAATTTGTTTCAGACGTAAGCTGTGGGGAGGATCCTGATGACCTGGATCATGAATCAGTCATTTCTCCTTCCCATTCGTCTTCTTCAAGCGAAGTTATGGAATTGATAAAATCTCTCTCTGCCCAACTAGATAGGTGGGAAGCTGAGCAATGTGCATAGGGTTTTCCACCCTTTGAAGAAAATGATTGTGGTATCTCTACAATGAATGATTATAAAGATCCCTGGGAAGGAGAAGACGCTTCGGGCGGAGTTATGGAACTGATAAAATCTATCACTGCCAGATTTGATAGGTGGGAAGTTGAACAATACGCTGAGGATTTCCCATCCTTTGAAGCAGAGGCCCTTAGCAGCTCTACTGAGGGCGATTATGAAAAAATCTTTCCCACCAGACCTGTTTATGGTCATTATGAATCTGACCCATGGGAGAGCTAAGAAGAAGAAATCCTCCCAGATATGATTGTGTCTGATGAGGGATGTAAGGATAGAAGACTGGGGGAGGAAGTTGCTCTGAGTGAACTAATGATATCTCTCATCGCCCAACATGCAAGGTTAAAATCTGAGGACAATGGGGATGATTTTTCAGTCTCTGAGGCAGATGTTCTAGATGGCTCTCTCGAGGAGAATATTGAATATCCTGTGAGCGCATTAACATCTGGCCCCGATGAGCTCGTTGTCTCAGAACAAAATGATGAAGTGGTAGTTGGGGAAGAGGATTGTTCTCTTTTTCTTCACGAGATTTCCCATGATGTATTTACATTTGGGATTGGAAAGGAGGATCTGGAGATAGTTCCTTTTTTTCAAGATGAAGAAGTCTGGTGCTCACCCAGCTTTAACGACTATTCAGTTGAAGAGCAGCAGAGCCCCACATCACAGATTGATGACCTGGGTAGCAGCCAGCCCGTGTATGACAACTATGAATCAGGTTCTGAGCTGAACACCCTGAACTTCCAAAGGAAGACTGCAGAGCCTTCTCCTCTGTTCACAAATGAAAGACAATATGAGGAAATCAGTCCCCCTGAGCAGCAAATTGAAAAGAAGAGCTTTCCCACAGGGCCTATCTATGATGATTACGACTCTGACCCTTGGGAGAGCCAAGAAGAGGCACCAGAAGAACCGGAGGAGCAGTCGAAGATGCAGTTTACAGACTGCGCAGAGCCAGTCAGTGAGCAGCCACCACCTGATATCAGCGAGCCCTTTTCAGTTTTTCACCCGCCTATGCTTATTAGAGATATTCGGTCGCAGGTGAACAACTGTGTAGCAGAAGAGGTCGTCTGTCACCAATTTCCTGGAATTGGCCACTCATTTGATGACCATGTCAGCGAATACATGGAGTGGCATTTCCCTTATGCTTTGGAGCCACTCTATTTCATCTCAACTCCAGCCTGTAAGGAGGAGTTGAAGAGTGTAGCCATTCTACTTTCACGGTTACACGATCTGCTGGTGATCATCGACAGAAGGAAGGAGCTTCTATCCAGGAAGCTGCTTGAATGGATATGGTGGAAGTTCTCTTTCACCTAGCCTATGTAAAATATTTTATTAGTTTAGGATGGTGTATAAATAAGCTCCTTGAGCATGTAGATTTATTTTGTTACTTTTATTTTTCGGCCTGTATTTTCAGCAGCGGGATGTTTTCAGCACGACTCCATAGCCCAACAGCAAGGCACTGAAGCTGCGGAATGAGTTCTTAGAGCATCACAGGGACAAATCTATCCCCCATGGAGCTTAATGTTAGCGATAATTCTTGTCTTGGGCTCGAAAGCATTTGAGTCTGCAAGTTACACGAGATGCGCTCGAACACAGCAGTGGAAGGATTTCGATTTCAATCAGCAAGTCAAGCGAGCGGGCGAAGTTTTCCCATCAGCAGCCGAGATCTATCCATGAAGCAGATCCATGGTTATCGGGATCTCGGAGTTGGCCGAGTCACGCCAAGTATAGTGCAGAAGTTTTCAAAGAGGTGAGCGGTCAGAAGTCTCCATGGAGAAGACGCAAAGTGCCGAGAGAATCTTGGGCCCGGGCCCACAAAGGTATCGGGAGAAGTAGGAGCCGTCAGATCTCCGAGGGACACATGGTGCGTGATTGGGATCCATCGCCTCCTCGCCCCTCGCAACTTTAAAGAATAAGAACTAGCTCCTTCCAGCCGTGAGACGCGAAGTGCCGAGAGATTCTCGGGCTCGGGCCCACAGCATCGCCGGGAGGAGTAGGAACTGTCAGATCTAGAAGGACACATGGTGCGCGATTGGGCTCCATCGCCTCCTCGCCCCTCGCAACTTTGAAACGTAAAGATTAACTCTTTCCAGTTGCGAGTCGCGAGGTGTCTAGAAGATCTCAGCCGTCCATCAAAGAGGGACACGTGGTGTGCAATTGGACTCCATCGCCTCATCGCCCCTCGCAGCTTTGAAACAGAAGGATTAATTCTTCCCAGCCGCGAGTCGCGAAGTGCCGAGGGCGTCCAGAGCCTGGGCCCACAGCATCACCGAGAAGATCTCAGCCGTCCATCTGAAGCGGACACGTGGTGCGCGATTAGGCTCCTCGCCTCCTCGCCCCTCATAACTTTTAAGAAGAAGGACTAGCTCCTCCCAGTCGCGAGACGCGAAGTACCGAGAACATTCGGACCCGGGCCCACAAAATTATTGGGTGAAATCTCAGCCGTCCATCAAAGAGGGACATGTGGTGCGCGATTGGACTCCGTCGCCTCCTCACCCCTCACAGCTTTGAAACAGAAGGATTAATTCTTCCCATTCGCGAGTCGCGAAGTGACGAGGGCGTCCAGAGCCTGGGCCCACAGCATCACCGAGAAGATCTCAGTCATCCATCTGAAGTGGACACGTGGTGCATGATTAGGCCCCTCGCCTCCTCGCCCCTCGCAACTTTTAAGAACAAGGATTAACTCTTTCCATTCGCAAGTGCCGAGGGCACTTTGGGAATAATCACGTGGTCACTTGGGGGTGATAGAAAGAGCTGCGCGAAGGGCCGAAGCACCGGGTTTAGCTGCAGAAGGGATCACTGTGTTCTCCAGGTGCCAATTCAACTTGGTCTCAATCCTAGTACCTGCTCAGAGTGAATGAAGACGGGAGAGGGTGGTTGAAACCTCTCCTCATGCATTAAGTATAAGGTATGGGGGTTCTGGCAAGCGGTCCGCTCGAGAGGGTCCTATGTACCCAGTTCTTCAAAGACGCCATGCTAAAGTCTTCAACTCGACAGAGAATTCTGCGCATGTTAGCCCAACACTTAATGGCTCTGCTACCCTCCTTACAGGAGCCATGCGCAGTTAAGGTGGTGCTTAAAAGAAGATATCAGTACGAGTTTGATTGAGGTGAGGTGACACCAAGCCTTGGGTGACTGGGCACACCTCTGTGAGGGGATTTTTCCTGAGTATATAAACTCAGTCTTTGTATTTTTGTAGGTATCGATGGTAGAGCAGAGCTCCCGACTGTAAAGTTTAACAGACATTCTAGTTTGTTGGAGATGCATCTGTATTTGAGATATCTTGTTTATGACAGACAGTTTTTCTCACTCCATCTAATTTTCGTCTCATGCTTAGAGAGTTCGTGATTGACTAAGTCGCGCGAATTATTGCAGTTCTGTTATGATAAATGATTTGTCGTTGCATTATTGTATTCTCTGGTTTTCTGTATTTAAGTGCAAGAAGATCTTGTGTTTGGATGCCTTCTTCTACAGTCTGTTAGGAACCTATTGTTCGTAACAGACCTTCGCACTCTTCCCATATCAGTCTTCCGCCTATTCACCCTTTACTACAACTCATTGTCTGAAGTTTATATAAGACCTCACTCACCTATGCATGCCTGGCCTAATTTTGATGTTGGAATGATATCGTTTTGAGTTGGCTTCCATTCGGTCACCCCATCTATAAACAAACCGTGACATAAAACTGATGGGCGTCGGGCTCTGCTCCTGCTAGCAATCCAGGAGTGACTTCTGTCGTCAACAAGTTCCATTTGCATTGGAAATTAAAAGACACTACAAATGCATTCCCCCATCAAGCGAGACATTTATTAATTATGTGTTTTCTTTTTTAAAGTACTTCATTTTTATGAAGAAGTGTTTCATTTCTCTCAGGACCTCAAGGTGAGCATCTGGAAGGATTAGTTTTTTCTTTTGACATTTTTCATCTACAACACCTCTGGGCCTTCAGCCCCTTCTTCCCATGAAATGAGGTACAAGCCCTTCTTGAGGTCAATGAGCCCTGAAACCTAAAAGATGAGGAAACTAGTTGGAAGAGGTGTGGAAAGTAGAAGAAATGAGTGGGAATGGTATGATGGACCTTCTAGGAGACCCCCTAGAAGAAACCCTCTCCTTGAGGGTGACCCACTTACTAAGAAACCATGCCAACCACCAAGGTGAAATAAGGAAAAAGGTATAATTTCCAAGAAAATTTTTTCATAATCAAGAAAGGACCCTTTGCAGCATTCTCAAATGCTTCAATTATTAAAGTGACACTTACCACGAGACTGGACTTGTTACCTCATGAAGAAATACATGTTGTCCTTTCTAGGCCAGGTTGGTGTGGTGGAGGCTATTATGCTAATGTGGATGAATGATGATGTGTGGTTGATAGGAGGGGCTTTGTCTGTTCAATGTTGCCTCAACTAGTCATATGGCTCTCGACACTCCATGTATTCTACCTATGGTCCTTGA
This sequence comes from Picea mariana, assembly GCA_032191745.1. Classification (NCBI taxonomy): domain Eukaryota; kingdom Viridiplantae; phylum Streptophyta; class Pinopsida; order Pinales; family Pinaceae; genus Picea; species Picea mariana. The sequence goes on along the minus strand of JASDQU010501545.1, from coordinate 61,149 downwards.
GACAACATATCCTTAGTTACCCCTAGGCTAGGGGGTAACATGGCTAACTGCACCATGATGTGGGAAGTGGAGTCATGTTGTTGCAGATGACTTTTGGGGGGGGTGACTTCATATTGCAACAAGGTGAGAGGTGATCTTTCCTTGGTCTGAGGTTGTTGTGCGTATGGAATGAATTGTAGAAGGAAGTGATCAAGCTTTGAGCATGTTGTGCATTCTCAAGGAATGAATGTGATAATTCAACACTTGGAGAGTCAGTGCACAAGAACATGACTAAGAGGTTGAAGTATGGATGCGCATGTAGGTCTGAAGTGTAGCACTTTAACATTGTGGAGGATCTCCTTGATGAATATTGGATGATGGAAGTCGTAGTGAGGTGAGGGTGGCACTTACCTTAGTCTTTGGAGTTGGATGGAGTGACAAATTTGCAGACATAAAATTCTAAGTTCAGGCATCGAGATGCACATTTCAAGAACTGGACATGACTGTCAGAATAGCTACCCAAATGGTGTATGACTTGAGGATAGCATTGTGCAGAGACATGACACAGTTGGTTGAAGTATGGGCACAACTTTAAGATCACATGATTTCAACACTTAGACATTTTTGAATTTTTAATTGAGGTTGCAACAACAAAAAAATGAAGAGTGATCATCTTTCTAGATAACATTGCAGATAGAGTTGAGGAGGAGACAACTTTCCAATGTACCAGACAGATTTGGTTATGCACGAATTTGGGCAAAGGGCGGTGTGGATGGTTGCACATTGTTGTGGATGATCACAAGTGTTGTGGAAATTCTAGGTTTCGACTTTGTAGGGAAACTTGGGGTTTCCATTTTGACAAAAAATTGGGGTTTCCAGTAGAGTTAGTTGCGATGGGGACATGAGTTTAGATGGAGACTTGGAGATCACAGATTTTGTGGATTTTTCTAGGAAATACAATGACTTGAGGTGAGGGAGGATGTAAGGTCCTGGACTAGAAGGGCATGGGAACCCTTTCTCAATTCCTTAAGGAGATGAAATTTGGGGTTGCTCTAGCACCCAAGAGTCGCACTAGTTGAGAAAGTGGGTGCCTTAGGTGCATGAACATGCCAAGGGTCTTTCCCAAGCATGAGGTGAAGCATGGGGTGAAAGAAACCAAGGGAAAGGGTATGTTGATCCGTGAAGGGGTGTGACACACCCAAAGGACACGATAGATCGTGAAGGTGGCATTTGGAGTCCCTATAATAGCACAAGGCACACAACCAAGAAGGCATAGTGAGGAGGGAAAGATCAACATGGAGGTTCCGAGGCAGATTCAAACAAGGAGGGGCAAGCTCCATCAAGGAGCTAAGTCTCTCCATATGGGAGGACTTATGCTTCCTTGGGGTGATTCTATGGACAGATTTGGGGAGACCTTATTTGGATTGAATATAGTAGCAGGAAGGACAACTTTGGAGTTTGGGGAAGTATGAATGCATGTATGTGTGAGGCATGTTATGAGGAAAAAACAAATTATGTGTTAGCTTGGTGAAGTCTTGCAACAGAGAAGAGACAATGAGTCTGTGGAGGGTAAAATTCTGGGGCACACCATAGGGGTTGCGAAGGTTGTTACGACAGAGAGTCTTGGTTGGACGAATCTATGTATGAGTGTCTTGGTGAGGTGAGGAAATTCATGTCTCTTTCCAAGTTGTAAACCAAGCCAGTAGTGCTCATATTGTAACTATTTTTCAATAATAAGACTTAGTCGGGTGTTAGGCATGTCTTGTGTCGCCCACACTATAGCTGTGTGTCTCTTGTTTGTTTCGCAAGTGTTCTCTTTGTTTCACATGTTGATGGATGTATCCTTAAATGACTAAGTGTTAAAGTTGTTATCAATTGTCTAAGTATACAAGTGAGTTTCCCTAGAGTAGGAGTGTGACTCACCCATAATCTAGAACGGAGTATGGATATGCTCTAAGTGAAGAGGTGTGGTTCGAACGAAGTATATTTGGTGTTGCCAAGTAGCCAAGAGAGAACCATCGCAGAGCCGCATGCCCTCAAGAGGTGCACAATCGTAAGATTCGGGCAGGCATCCCATGGGGATGTGACAATTTGCATATTAAGGAATTGTAAGATTCGCCAAGGTTTCTACACTTTAAGATAAATTTACATCCTTAAAATTACCCATGGTCATTACTAGATTGGGTCATAATAGTGATTTGAGAAGTATTGTGGAAGTTACATCATTTAAAGTTGAAGCCTTGATACCCTCATGGTAAATTATTGTAGTGCAATTGACTCTTTGTTTATGAGAAAAATTACGATAGATCTAGTACTATTAAAATCACATTAGTTGTCCCATTTCCATATTGGGGTTATGATCGTGATTCTAAGAAACAACTATTTCAAGCCAAGGTCTCGAAATCCTATCATAACCAAAGAATGACATTGTTTAAAACGATTAAGGAGGAAGGAATGGAACTGATGAGAAAAATTAAGGTGGAAGGGAATAAATTGATGGAATTGTGTGTTTTACTTGTTATTGAAGAGGTGTATCCAAGAGAAATGTGGGCATGGTATAGAATAAAAGAAGCTTGTGAAGAATGATATATGGACATTTTTCACTTTTGTAAGGACACGTACTTTTAGCTTCTCTTTGATGAACATACTCCTCCATATGAAGTGAACATCATTGGAGGAAGTGATGAGAAAGTTATGACTACAATTTTTAGTTTGAATATTTTTCCAGTAGTAGTGTTCCCTCTAGATCCACAACTACCCCATTGTAGATATACTAACGAGCTTTTAATCTAGATGGTCTTGGTATCTAGGTGGAAGGATATTTGGATATGTATGACCTTGGTGACCATCTTGAGCAAAACACTCAACCATTTGTGTGTTTCATGGATCATCAATAAAAAGCTAGCGTGTGTAGTCATACATGGGAACCGAGCTCATGGACACACTTCTTAGACTCCTTCATTCCCAACTTTAACAACATCGTTGATACTTGGGACCTAGGTTTATGGACACATTTTTTAGACAAATTCTTTCTTAGCATGGAGGGTAGCACCCATTCATGGTACCTTAGCGTATGTATGTACTTCATAGTTATAAACATTGAAGGAAACTATTTTCAAAGGGGGGTGGAGTGGTGGTGTCCTTCCTAGTGATGTAATAACGGTCCAAGGGTCCATTAGAGTTAATTATAAGATAGTTATGGAAACCATTTAATGCAATGTGGACTAAGTTGACTATGTTAGTTATTATTAAATAAGACCCACTAGGTAGTTATCATTTAATAAATGTAATATGGCCCAATCATTAAGTACAAACAACTAATGGTTGGAGTTGGGGTTAAAGTTTTCAAGGTAACTATAAATAAGAGTGGAGTCCTTTGTATGGGGTCAAGGATTATCATTATATTGAATCTTTTCTCATTTGGAGATTGCACCCCTAAGGAGCATGTGGATAGGTGTTTCTCCTTCCATAAAATGATTATTGTATGGTGTTACCCTATCTTCAGGGTTTTAGATTTAATAAAGTATTAGAGTTTTACTGACATATTCTTGAATATATTGTTTGTTATTCATGTTCAACATTAAGGATAATAATATGTAGTGAGTTCTTTAAAGGAGCACGGCATTTGATAATCACAAACCTATGTTGTCTTGCAACTATTTTGTAGCTCGTCATGCAATTCTCATTAAAATTTAATTAATATAATTAGATACTTTTGAAATAATAAGATCAATTAATATATAGATAAAGGATGATTAGTTATTAGTTTATCATTGCATTTTGAATAAACATTTTATTTGCAAGATTATTTTTGAATAATAAGATCAATTAATATATATATATATATAGAGAAAGGATAATTAAATTTTGGTTTATCATTACATTTTGAATAAACATTATATTCATCATTTTAAAAAAAAAGTCAAAATAATTAATTAAGTTTTGGTGTATAATTACATTTTGACTTAACATTTCATTTATAATTAAAATAACAAAACCAAATTATATATATTTTTAATTATAAATTTTTATTTTATTGACACCTTAAATGAACAATAACAATAATAGTTGCCAATGTTACTCTACATTACTCTATCCCAATGTCTCCTTCCACGGCCATGGATGCTCTTAAATTAAATCCTAAGAGAACTCAAAATTGGTGAAGGGTGTTAGCACACTGCGTCCTCTTCAAGAGACATCTTTGAAAACAAAAGCACAAGGATTAACACGAGGCACGTTGGTTGCGGCTAACAAGCCTGACTCTAAAAATATTCTTTCAATTCGACAAACACTCAAAACGAAATTGAATTCCTTTTGAGATCCAAAAGCCAAGATTTTTAAGAAAAAGATGGTAACACAACCTTTTTTTTAAAATAAATTTGTGCGTATGTTATAAATTGTAAAGAAATTGTTTTACTATATAAAGGCCCACAGCGTGGAAGGTATCCACGAGGCTCAGGCTATTATAGATATTTGGATAATCGTCGTTGCCCCATCATCGCCCCCTTAAGTGCTTTTGAACCGCCTTCTCCCCCGACCTCTCCCTCTATCGAGGCACCAAGTATGGCTATTGATCGAGAAGAGGATAATTGGGGTTGTGTTGTGATAGAGGAGAAATTTCCTTCTACTCCTCTCCAAGACATTGTGGGACCTTCCCTATGGCATTCAAGGACCATTCAACAGTCAAAAGAGAATAATGTACACGTCAATTTGTCTCAGGATGACAACAATATTCCATTTCAATCTATAGGCGTTCATGCAGATGTAATCCAGTTCTTATCGAATAGTTCACCCAAGGAACATTGGGGTTGTGTTTTCATTGAGGAAGAGGCTCCATTCGACCCTCTTTAGGAGAATATGAAGTCATCGGGTGACAATGCACAGCAAGAAGATCCCACCATGCATATCTTCTCCGAGAAGCACCTTCAACTTATCTTTGACATTTGCAAGGATGCAATGGACCAACTGTTCAGACAAGAGAATATAAGTCGCATATTGGACGCTCTCTTAAAATCCTTATTAGGAGAGCCTTCCATCAACCCCTGCCTTGAACGCCATCAATCATATATCTTTGCTCCTGCTTGGTATCATCCTCCTCATAGTGATGGGGAAATGGCACTTCTAGTGTATGAATTTCAGTTTATGTTTATGCTCCAGTTTTATTTTCTTAATCATGATAGGCCTAGTTTTGGAAGGGTTTCAAGCCTCTTTTGTAATGCTCATAGCTACTTGGACATTATAGCTTTATCAATTTGGAAAATTATGGACACCCTCAAAGGAGCCTAGTGTTGGCTCTTGTTTCCAATGTTGGCAGGTCAAATGCCAGGTTCCTTAGTATATGTATTGCATTCAGTTTTTTGACGTAATACAAATATTTAGTTTACAAAAAAAAAATATGTTTCTAGAAATTCCTCAGATGGGGTCCATCTTAGTTCTCTTGCTCATGTGGTGGGAAGGACCGAGGAGGTGCCTTGCCCGAGACAACAAATGGTTGCAAGCTTCTAGAAACATCCCACACCCATCACTTTGGAAAATGCCCTAGACGACACCCTTGTTCACGTCGAGGTCCTTTAGAGGTCTCACAGGATGGTGGGTAATTATGATCAGGCAGAGGTAGAGGACCGTCTCATTCACACCTTCCATTCGCATGATGGGTATGAGGTTAGCGAGGTTTCCAAGTTTAGAAACAACATCTGGAGGTGGGAAACATCATTCGGCCATCGAGCAGCATCAACGACATAATGAAGAGGAAGAGCCCATGATTGCAAATCATCTCACCCCTCATGATTAGCTCGATCATGGAAGATGTTGTGGTTAACCCAAGGGGTTTTACTCTAATTATTAGCGCGTTAAATTGGGTCTGCAAGGGATGGGATTCAGTTTCATCCTTTCTAAAGTATATTGATCACTCTCCCATTACTCTTGATTCTGCAACTAGTTTATTTCTCATTTTTTTCAGTATGGAAATGGCTCCGCGAGAAAGGAAACCTTCTCGTCCCCACTCAACGTATCCCTTCCGTGTAGTGAAAGTTGTCATTGATGCGGTCGAATTCTATGAGGACTTTGTCCCAAAGACAGACAAATCCAAGATGAAAGATCTTGAGGACAAATTTCACCAAATCAAGGAATTCCAAGATGATGATGATGTGGAGGTTCAAGTTGGGAGTTTCATTCCCAATTTGGGATGTACCCTGACCATAAATTCAAAGTTTTACCGCACCCTTGCTCTGTACTGGCACACCAAAACCATGGTGGCCATTGGTATGCTTCCCAAGGAGCTAGATTTTTTCAGTTGAAGAGTAGGAAAAAAGCTCTCGAGATCCAAAATGCATATTTAACTGAAGTGGTCACCGGGCTCGCCAGACATCAAGGAGGTAACCTCATTCCTCCTGTAAAGAACTATGCGGGTACTTAAACCTCAACTGCAACTACTCAATGAGAGACTGTGGACCTTACCAACTCTCAGTTTTAACATCTCACTCTTTGTTTTTCCTTCTGTTATTATGCGATCTAGGCTTTTAGATATGGTAATAAGTATAGTAAAACATGAACTGGATAGGCATTACAATTCCAGATTGGTGATTAGATTGTTAAGTGTTAAGACATGGTTTCCCCTCAAGAGCAGGTAGTGTTTTATTTTTTTGTGATATGGAGCCCTAGGGACTTTCATGGTCTCTGTGGGATTGGAATTGTAAAGCTTCCCCTGTATTCATGTATGTAATTTTTTGTCCATATTTAATATAGAAGCTTACTTACAAAAAAAAATATGTTTCTAGAAAGTATATGAACTTATTAAAGATAGTCTTGGCAGTGACCACAAGGGATATTAACTTTCATGGATATTTGGTTTTGGAATTAAGATCTAGTTGATCAGCTAAGAGATCATTTTATTTGAATGTAAAGCAATAAATTAATGACCCAAAACTCAAATACATTTAAAAAATTAAAAGTTTACCCCCTTACAACCACTAACAGAGCATTTTAAGTGGCATAGTTTTCCTTGAATAATGATGTTGAGTCAATGTACATTTTCAAATAACAACAAGCTATCACCATCTTCACTATTGACTAATCACTAAATTATAATAGATTTTACCCCTTCCTAAAAATTAAAAAAAAAAAAATCCTAATGCCTTCCCACAATTAAAAAAGGGAAAAAAAAAAAAAGAATTTACTCTCAATTAATTTTGACTTTCTACTATCACGAGATCCCAATTAATTTATATTGGCTATATCATTGGACTCAAGGAACTCTAAACTCAGTTTGCTCCTTAAAAAAAAAAAATTGTTAAATTATTCACATCATTTGTATTATCTTAAACGAAATTGTACAAAAATTGTGTTGTTGGTCTGCCACATGGGAAACCAGACCAACAACAATATAGTAGTTTGTCTAGTTTATCAGGATTTAAAAACCATTGTATCTTAAGACTATAGATCAAAGAATGACAAAAGTTATCAACAACAAAGAAAAGTATGATATAAGGAAACCTATTATATTGATAACTGAAATGAGGTGGGGCAAGAGCTCCCAGTTCTCTAGTGCTGGAAAAAATATAATCTAGACTTAAAAGCATGAGAAAAATAAACTAAATGAGGATGGTCATCCACCACAGGAACCTGGGGCTAAGGATAGTCGAGGTTGGTCAAGTCCATTCCAACTACCTTCTCTTTCAGTAAATTGAGCTTGTGATTCATGAGCTTTACCTGGAGTTGCACCTCATTTAACCGAAGGAGTATTTCCTGGTGGGCTTCATGCCTTTCCACCAAAACTTTTCCCAACAACATTTTTAAATGCCGATAGAGATTAATGGTCTTGAATTATTGGGAATCTTGTGCCCACATAGAACCTAGGTTGGGGATCCAGGATCGAGTGTTGTCGGTGACCTCCTCATTGGAGATAAAATTTGTGAGAACCCTAACATATGCCTCAGCAAGGTCGATTTTTGTTTGAATTTCAGGAGTGGTGTGTGCATGGTAGTCAATAGTCTAATACTTCGCTGCAAAGATTACTTTGAACCTTGAAGTTGTGCGACGACCACCCCT
>JASDQU010501545.1:35257-46172 GCA_032191745.1 Picea mariana | reverse complement strand
AAAATATAACATATCTAAAAATATAATACCTAATACATATGAAAAAGGATTTCCTTATACCTAATCATTACATTGTATTATCTAATCTTTCTTTACAAGGTAAAGCATCGATGAACTTTACGTTTAAAATATAATAAATAAAACCTCGATTACAACAAATTCTTAAAGAAACATACGTCTACTTATTGTCGTGTTTTCTCTTTCATGTGATGTTTAAGGTTTATCTATTGATTTTAGAGTTTAATCAAGAAGCAAATTGAATTTAGAGAGTTTATTGGAATTTTGAGATATATAAAAAAAATCATAATTTTAAATAAGAATAAATCAAATTTATTATTTATTGAGGTTAGAGTTTAATCAAGAAACAAATTGAATTTAGAGAAAGTTTATTGGAATCTTAGGATATTTAAAAAAATTATAATTTCAATTGAGAGTAAATTAAATTTATAGTTAAAGAATATTTATAATTTGTTATAAATTTAATAAAGATTTTCCATTGGACAAGCAATCAATTAGGTCGTCCATTGGGCAGGCAAGCAAGCAATTGAGTGTGTCTATTGGGCAAACAATTAGGTTTTCCATTTTGAATGGCCAAAATGGTATTTAAGGATAGGATTAAATTAAATTAAATTAAATTAAATTAAATTAAATTAAATTAAATTAGCAAGATGTCACTCATCTTTTTCTTCATATTTGAGAGCCTCAAGATGTTAATTATTGCAAGCTTTGTACATCCATTGACTGTTGAAGACGTCAATTGCAATGCACTTTACTATGAGTAGAATATCAATGCCATTGAATTTTGGATCACTAAGTGGATCATCATTGGTCTCTACTAAATTTTTGATTGAATTAATTTGTTAAGTATTTATATAATGATAAATTAGCGGATTTTAAAAAGATTTGATAAATTAAAATGAAAAATTAAAAAATATTAAAAAATATAATAAATTTATTTTGATTTAAAAATATTTACATATTAAAGTTAAGCTAAATATATGTGTATAATTTTATTTTTTATTTATTTTTTCTTTATAAATTTATGTTTTTTTATAATGGTAAATTTGATTAAAGATTTTTCTTATATATTTGAAATAGATTAAATATTTTAGGATTTTGATATTTTTAGAATCTTTATTCTTGAAATTTGGCTAATCGATCTTTATCTAAAGTATAATTTTGAATGGTTGAAGTTATTATTGTTTTAAATGTAAAAATGGATTCAAAACTTTTAAATAACCCTATTACCATTTGATTGTGCATATTAGTATTAGCAAAATTTCAACGACGAAAAAGGAATTATGACTTTTCTCTTTCAACACTTTTGTGTATGGTCACGATAAAGAAAGTAGAATATTAACATAACATTGTGTTACCTAGATGGGGTGGAAGAGACGCAAGGGGGGAGGCTCTCACCATCCCCAAGACTGTTGGCAATAGCCACGTGGCCGTTGACATACCCTCCCACCTGATGCATCCGTGCCATCTCTGACATTGTCATGAAGAGTGGCTCGTGGGAAGGACGAGGATGGATTTGGGTTAATCCCTCCATCTCACACAAACATTATTTCAAAGTTATGATAGGTAGTACAAAAGCAGGGAAACATTACGATGGGGTGTGGCGAATGCACCTCATCATTTTGCATCAAGGCGAGGTCTGGTACTTGAGAACAAGAGCCATCATGTATTTAAATGGCAGAGCCCCTGAACTAGTCTATTTCAATGGCAAAATTCATGAAGTTGGTCATTACAAAGAAGGGAATTGGGATACGAGAGGTAGAATCGCTCTATGTGGTGGTCTACCAATGCTCCTTATCAGTTCTAAGTGTGAGTCAGTTTACGAGGATTATTCTTTTTCCATGCCTCTGCCTCATGGCTATACCAGGAGTTACAGACGAGGCAATCGTATTCCACGTGACCAACCTCCTTGAGCACTATAAGGTCGAAGCTGCCCAACCCTTGAGTCATGCTCTTTGCGCAGGACGTAGAGAGAATTTAGAAGACTCAACCCTCTACAGATTCAACAACACCTAGAGTCAGTTGAAGCTGAGACCAGGGAAGAGAGAGCTTCCATCCATGACTGGGAGGTGGACACCAACATTGGAGATTAGGTGCTAGATACCGGAGCTTCTCAAGCCCAATACACCAAGTATCATAAAACCATTGACTTGTACTAGCATCTAAAAACTTTCACGGGTCGCATTCTTCTTGACAATGATGATGAAATTGAGATATTGCAGGAGCAAATCCAAGACATGCAACTCTAGATCTAGAGTCTCCAAGCCTGTATTAACACCCATGACGCTCCAGAAAGTAGCCAACCAACAACAAGGTCTCGCATGCAAGTGCGCCAAAAAGACATCCAACACAACGATGTGTCAACCTTTCAAGTTCTTGATAGCCCAGAGAGGGCACATGGGCCCCCTCCCCCTCATTTGTCTTAAATGCCTCAATCTTAGTCTTTTTTGCTATTTTTGTTTTCAATCTAAGAAAGAACAACACTAAAATCTAAAAAAGAACAACACTAAAATAGATAATCATTGAATCTTAATTCTTCAAAATGCTAATTTCTTTTTAATACAAAACTTGAAGCATCAGTGTGAATTTATAATCTTCTCCATTGCTTCAAATCTAATTTCCGCAATGAATGGAAAACCAACAACAATGAAGTTTTGTTGTAAATTCTCTCTTTCATTAATAATAAAATAATTAGTTGTAAGTTGTTACCTATTAAAAAAGAACATAACATTGTGTTAACTAATCTTTGTGTCAAGAGACCCTCAATTTTATGTTTTAAAATATATCTTAAAATATATTAAATCCAACCTCCATTACAACAAATTCATAAGGAACAATCCGTTTGCTTCGTGTCGGTTCATTCCTCGTCGTGCTGGGCTTGTGGGGTTCCCCATTTGATATTCATCTCTTCTTAAATTCACTCGATTACATAGAAAGTACCTTTAATTTAAATTCACTCGATCTCACACACCGAGCACCATTAAATTTGAATTCGAATTTTAAATCAAATTCACTTGGTTCTCATATATATATATATATACTTAAAATTCACTTTATTGCAGGCGTATATATATATATTAATTTTTTTTTTTTTGGAATTTTGGAGAGAATATAGGGAAGGTGGGTATTTCGGAATATCTTATTTAAGGGTATAATATAGGAATTGAATCTGGGTGGGGAGGGTAACAATCATTCCTCCCAACCACTCAAGGTATATTTAATGGACGATTTATTTTCATTCTATTACACTATAATTGTTTTAAATTTAAATGTTTATAACCATTATATGAATTTGTTAACCACTTGAAAGTCAAAAGATCTTCCTTCACACGAATCGTAGCCACAATGACATCATTTTTTTTTTTTTTCCAGCTAAAGTGAACCTAAGCAAGCGTCAACCCTAAACCCTTCTCCATGAAATTTGAACCTGTGACTTAATGAAGACGAAACCCAACACAAATTAATTGATCTACACCTCATGGTTACTACAATAACATCATTATTTCTATTCTTTGAAACCTGAATTAACTCCCTCGAACACATGGCTTTTACTCACCAACTCTCAACAATGAGCTAATGACCCTATGCTAAACTCCATTTTCTCTAATTATTTTAATTTTTGTTTTAATATCTAAAAACATAACATATATAATATAATATAACCATTCACTCTCATATATTATCTAATGAAAGATATCTGTCTATTATAATAATGTACAATATACGTAACATTACATTGTATTACCTAACCTTTTTACAAAGTAAAGAGTCCCTCAAATTTATGCATTAAAATATCTTAAATCAAACCTCGATTACAACAAAATTCATATATAAAGAAAAAGAACAATTCATCAGCTTATTGTCTTGTTTTTTCCTTCCTTGCCCGTGTCAAGTGTTTTCTTGTTTCTTCCTTCCTTGCCGGCTTAAGAGTTGCGTGGCTGCCTCTTTTATATTAATTTCTTTTTAAAATTTAAAAATCGATTGCATACTAAGTACCTTTAAATTTAAAATTCATGCTATCACAAACTAAGTTCATTTTTTTTTCCATGGGAAAGTTTCTCGTTTATATTCATCAGTATATAAACATTTTACATAGCAGCCATTACATAATTCGTCCCGGAGACCCAGCAAGGTTTGACCTCAAGACCTCCTCCCAACACTTGGAGAAAGGTACTGTCTTACCAATCACGCTGTTCATTTACATTCATTTTTTTTCTTTTCTTTTCACGATGTTAATATGAAGATAAATAATATGTTCATTAAAAATTAAAAATAGAATAAGTTAATTGTGTGGTAACTAAGTTTTTTTTCATTTACAATTTTGATAGAAACTTCAAATATAAGTAATCTTTATTGTGTTCATCTTTTTTTTTTTTTATGAAACCACGTTCTAGAATAATCCTTAATGATTTTCAATTTCCAATTCAGACGTCTCTGTGCATTGACCTCCGTGTTGAAACAGGGATCTTTCCAAACTGTAGTAACCATGAGATTGTAGTCCGCCTCCAAGGTCCAATTATGATTGAATTTGAATGGGGAAGAGCTAACTCTGTCTGGCGGCCTCAGCTGCAATAGAATGGGAGCATGATCGGAGATAAAGGGGAGTTGAACCCTCGAGACCGGTAAAACTGTGGAGGACAAATACTCTTCTGCTACAAGAAATCTATCTAGCCTTCTAGCAATGGCATCTGGTCCAGATCGGCCATTCCTCCAAGTGGGGACGATCTGCGTTGGTAAAATATCAGTCAGCTTGTTGGACACAAAAATTCTCCTGTAGTAATCTTCGGTAGCCCCCAGAACATAGCTGCCTCCCCAATTCTCTGTGGCAGAAAGGATGATGTTGAGGTCTCCACCAACGATGAGTGATGGAATGGAGAGAATACCACTGTCATCCAGTTGTGTCCAGAATCTCTTTCGGTCCGAGCAGGGGCCGTCTCAATACGCTGGAACATGAAATTATACAAACTATAAAAAAATCAACGATAACCGCATTATCTTCTGAGGAGGCAGACGATCTGAAGTTGCTAGAGACAAACAGAAAATCAATTCTTTGTGCACAAGAAAATGCCTGGCGGCTCAAAAGCAGAGCCACATGGCTCAAATGTGGAGACTCCAATTCAAAGTTTTTTCATAGAGTAGCGAGCTATAATAGACTTAAAAAGAGTATTTGGTCCATTAAAGATGAAGGGGGGGTTGTCATCCGAGGACAGGAGGAGATAAAGAAAGAAGCGGTCGGTTACTTTAATCGACTATACAGTGTTCAGAACAGACTCAACCTCCAGGAGAAGTGCTACACTGCCAGTTTATTTCCCTCGGTTGTCACTGATGAGGAAGCTGCCGCCCTTTTCGCCCCAGTTACCTTGCCGAAGATTGAACACATTCTTCACAAATTCAAGAAGGACAGGAGCCCAGGTCCTGACGGCTGGACGTCAGAATTCTTCCTCCACTTCTTCGACCTGGTGGGAGAGGATTTACTCCAGATGGTTGAAGATACAAGCATAACTGGTAAGGTAATTGGTAGCCTGAATTCCACCTTTTTGGTTTTAATCCCGAAACAACAACACACAATTGTCTTCAGCGACTTCCGGCCTATTTCACTATGCAATTTAGTTTATAAGCTTATAGCCAAAGTGATCTCCAATAGAATTAAGCCCTTTCTTCATAGGTGTATCTCAGCAGAGCAGCTGGGATTTCTGAAAGGCCGAAGAATCCATGAAGCTATTGCTACTGCTCATGAGTGCTTACATTCTATCAAGCATAAGAATTTAAAAGCCCTCGTCTTGAAGTTAGATATCCAAAAAGCCTTCGATAATATCGACTGGGAGTTTCTAAGATTAGTCCTTTTTTCTGTGGGCTTTGGAGAAAAGTTCAGCCAATGGATACTTTCTTGTGTTACTAATGCCAACTTTGCGGTATTAATCAATGGCGAGCCATCCAGCTTCTTCAAGAGTGAAAGGGGCCTCCGACAGGGGTGCACACTTTCCCCCTTCCTTTTTATCCTGATCATGGAAGGACTTAGCATCCTTCTCGCTAAAAAAGTCGTAGACAATCATCTCTCGGGCTTAAAGTTCGCCTCTTGCTTTAATCTTTTACACCTTATGTTTTGTGATGACGTGCTTATTTTTTTGAAAGCTGAACAGGAGGAATGGCTAGTCTTAAAAGCAACTTTAAAGCTCTTCTGTCAAGCCTCGGGACTGTCCCTAAAATTTACTAAGTCGACTGTTCACTACTGGGCCATTACTGATTCAGAATTACAGCTCCTAAAGGGAATCATTCCCCTTCCTTTCTATAAACTAAATGAAGGATTTACCTATCTGGGCTTCCATCTCAAACTGGGATCTTCAACACCAAGCGACTGGCAATGGATCGTGGATCTTTTTAAAAAAAATAGGATTCTGGTGTAATAAATGGCTGTCTATTGGGGGTCGATTTATACTGGTCAAGTCGGTTTTGGAAGGGCTAGCAGTCTACTGGATGTCTCTGGAGCGGTTACCAGCAAAGATTATTTCGACCCTTCGGAGACACACTTTCAATTTCTTATGGAATGACCAGGTTGGCAAGCGTCGTTTTCATCTTTGCAGTTGGCAAGAGCTGTCCAAGCCTCGGAAGACTAGGGGCTGGGGGCTAAAGCATCTCTCTATCTTCAATCAAGCTCTTCTGGCCAGCGCCTATTGGAGAGCACTCACCCACCCTTGTATATGGAGCAGACTGATTAAAGCGAAGTATTTGGGATCCCTTTCCCTTATTGACTGGATCAGAAAGCCTACACACTTACAGCAATGGTTTTCTCCTTTTTGGAAAGGATTGGTTGCGTCCTCACAGCTCATTCTTCACTGGTTACGGTGGAAACCCGGTAAGGGGATGAACATTCATATTGGTCGGGATTTGATCCTTGGTCTGGGTGACCAATCGATCCTCTCACCTTTGCTGAGCGCGAGGCTTGAGGCGCTGAATTACACTTCCCTGGCCCAAGTTAAATTACAGACAGGTACCATATCCCTCCTGGATGACCGGCTGGACAGTGGATCCCTGTCCCTAGATGGTTCGCTGGCCTTAGAGTGGAGCCGATTCACATCGGCCCTCAAAGGTGTCGGGATATCGCTCACCGATAAATTTGATTTATTGCTTTGGGCCGGGGGAGACGCCACAGGCGCCATCACTGTTAAAAATCTGTATGCTGCTCACTTACACCAGATGAGACTCGAGATAGACCTCTCTTGGATTCGTCTCATTTGGACTTGGCAGGTCCCGCTTAAATTAAAGATCTTTATCTGGCTAGCGGGTAGAGGGAAGTTGCTTACCTGGGAGGCACTAAGACATAGAGGCTGGGAGGGCCCCGGCTTGTGCCCACTCTGTAAACATGATTCTGAAGATGTACACCATCTCATGGTTCATTGTGATTTTACGAAGGAGGTTTGGCTTAATTTGAACAAGTCCCTCTCTCTATCAGCGGTCTGGGGAGGTAACACGTTCTCGGCTTGCATTGCTGACTAGAACTCTCACAAGACAGCCCCCCCGAGTTTGGCTGTTTACACCTGCTGGCAGATATGGAAAGAGAGGAATTTTGCGATCTTTGAAGGTCATCCCCCTTCCATACTGGCGGTTATACACAGGGTTTGGGCCACCTTTCATTGGCACCCCCCATCGAACAAATTGATTACTCCAAAGACTTGTGAGATCTCATTAACAGAAGGTTACTCTCTGGCGTGTTTTGACGGAGCTGCTGCATCCTCCAGCTTAAACTGTGGGGCTGGTGGATTTTTCAAATCTCATCCAAACAGAACTACAAGTTGGTACTTAAACTGTGGGATGGGCACGAATTCTAAAGCAGAGCTTTTGGGATTGTGAACATCCCTTGCCCTTGCCTCATTGTGGTCACTGGATCATCTACTTGTCCTTGGCGACTCGCGCATAATCATAGAGTGGATCAAAAGTGAGTGTAAGCTCCATTCAGTGCATATGGAAGGCTGGATAGACAGAACTCGGCTGCTCTCGAAGCAATTCAGGGATGTTAAGTTCCGGCATATTCCCAGAGTGCACAACAAGGAGGCAGACGCTCTATCCAAACGAGCCCTCAGCGATGTGGTGGGGCGTTTATCTATTTTCCATACTGAGAATGGGATCGAAAGTCCCATTACCTTCTTAAATCTGTTTGAATGAGTGCACTGTGCTGACATTGGTCTCATTAGATGGAGCCTGCTCCGAACGAGGGATTAATTGCTACTAATCTCCATTTCTGTAAGTTTTTTCGGTGTTGGATCAGTGATAGCACTCCTATAAGTGTTTTGGATGTCCCCACTGCTTTGGTTTGAGGCAGGTGTGTGATCTGGATCCGCTTTATTCTCTTTACATTTGCAAGGTTTCACCAGCGGATTCCTGGTGATTTCGACTTATCTCTACTGGAGGTATTTACTCTGTCTGATCAGCGGCTACAAGTCCTTTTCAGCGATGGGTACATTATCTTCGTTTGAACAATTATCGTTGGATTGGGCAAGACTGTAGGTCCCATCATCTTCTGAAACACTGCTTAACAGAGCATGCTATGTAAATGATATATATTTTAATATTATATCGAGTAATTTTTTCTTGGAAAAAAAAAGTAATCTTTATTGTGATCCAAAATCTATGTACGGTGGAATAATGTCTTTAAATCTTTTATCCAATTCTAAATCAATTTAAGTAATAAAAAATTGAATAAAAAATCCAAATTAATAAGAACTTAAACTTTTTGTATATTTAAACAATTGAAAAAACATTTATTAGAAGATTATAAAACTCTATTCAAAATAATAAACTACTTTCCAATTACATTTTTCATTGAATTTAGTGTCTATCAACTTCATATTATTTTTTCTAACTTGCTTATTTTATAAATAATTATATAATGAGGATCTTAAAATTTGTGTAATGGGAAGGCTTGTTACAAGATTTTATTAACGATTTGTCATCCTAGTGCATTAGCTCGCTACGAGTGTTGTGAATTACAAGTAAGAGGTCAGGGGGTCAAGTCCTTGGGTTGTCTGCTTCTATGAATATTGTGGGCCTCACTCGATGTCTCCACCAAGTTAGGTCACCAAAACTGCAACTGACCGATTTACACTAGGTAGCATCCACAAAATGAGAGGAAATGCCTAATGGGTTTCCCTTGGATGTGCATTTCATAATAATAATAATAATAATAATAATAATAATAATAATAATAATAATAATAATAATAATAATAATAATCATTAACGACTTGAAAGTCAATGGTCCTCCCTTAGGATAAATTGTGATGACAATTACATGATTATTTGCATTAGTTCAAGCATGGGTTCAAACATGAGTTAGGGAAGGGAGGCCAATAATGGATAGTGGTTATAAAACCCAATAGGTCAATATCGTATATATCAATAGAACATAATTATTGTATTAAAATATTACAAACTCTCCAAAACAAGTTCAAAAAAACGCATAAATTGATGAGGCCCACAAATGTCCAAAAATTAACTTTTAGTAGACTAAAGTAGATGACTTATACTTCTTCCATAGAAAACAACATGTCTATGCCACATCATGTATTGTTCTCATAAAGACACTTCAAATACTTAAACATCTAGAACTGTTCTAAATTCAATCCAAGGGCGTCCAACTTCGAAGTGCAAATTGCCTATCATCTCTGACATTGATTGGTAGCTGGAGAATGTTTGTAGCAAATTAGATTCCAATATGTCTAACATCAAGGTCATATATCATTAGATAAATTTTGAACTCTAACTCCTAAGGAAAATAATAAAATAAGAGTTATGAATTTTCCAAAGGAAAAAAGAAAACTACTTTTTTAATCATATTTTCGACTTATATTCTTATAGGTTTACTCAATTTCAAGTGTAGGCATCCATCAGATGCATAATTTAATTCCACATCCAACAAGTACCTACAATTAAAATTTGAGTAAACCTACAAAAAAAAAAATGATTAAAAAAGTAGTGTGTGAGCCAAGAGAACACATGGCTTCACATGCTAATGCATGGATGACTAAAGAATTGTTTGTGAATTAGCTTTGTCATTTTTTTGCATCTGTAACTAGTGGTGTCTCACCTACTAACAAACAAATGTTGGTTTTTGATGATCATAGCAACCACATAGACTTATTGGCATTCCATGCACACACTACTCATAGGTTGTAACCCCTAGATGTGAGTGCGTTTTGGATTTTTGAGAATTAATTTAGGTCTAAGAGAGCACCATGGATGACAATGAACCCAAACATGAAGGTAAAAATGTTTGAATTAGTAGAACTTGTTAGTAGAGCTTTTCAAAGGGCTCTTACACCCATCAATATCAAGGCTAGATTTAGGTGAACTAGAATCTAACCACTAAATTATGATGCTCTTACTAATGTTATGGATTGTAGCCAAGATTCTGATATACATGGAGAGGAGGATATAAACATTGTGGTGAATATATTGAACCTCTCTAAAGGACACTACCACACATAAGGTGTTGATGATGAACATATCAATGCTACTCAATCGGATGATGGAGTAGCTCAAGAGAGTATAGAAGTAGATGCATCACATGAAACACATACACATTTTACAAAACATATTCAAAATGACATTGTTAAATTTAATATGATTGAAGGTTTTCAAGCAATGAGATACACCAATGAGCAATGGTAATTTCCAAACCATGTAACCCAACCTAAGTGGTTAACAGAAGCCATGATGAATATCAATAAGAATATTGTTACCAACGCTAATGAAGAAAGTCTTAACATGCCTTTGTTGCCATTGAATATGAAGAACAATGAAGTAATTATCCATTATTTTGTGAATGTTGGAGGTGTGGAAGAATATAATGGAGTTGTAAGTAATGGAGAACCAAATGGAGAAGCCAATGAAGAAGAATCACA
>JASDQU010501545.1:5579-28158 GCA_032191745.1 Picea mariana | reverse complement strand
TTGATGATCATAGCAACCACATAGACTTATTGGCATTCCATGCACACACTACTCATAGGTTGTAACCCCTAGATGTGAGTGCGTTTTGGATTTTTGAGAATTAATTTAGGTCTAAGAGAGCACCATGGATGACAATGAACCCAAACATGAAGGTAAAAATGTTTGAATTAGTAGAACTTGTTAGTAGAGCTTTTCAAAGGGCTCTTACACCCATCAATATCAAGGCTAGATTTAGGTGAACTAGAATCTAACCACTAAATTATGATGCTCTTACTAATGTTATGGATTGTAGCCAAGATTCTGATATACATGGAGAGGAGGATATAAACATTGTGGTGAATATATTGAACCTCTCTAAAGGACACTACCACACATAAGGTGTTGATGATGAACATATCAATGCTACTCAATCGGATGATGGAGTAGCTCAAGAGAGTATAGAAGTAGATGCATCACATGAAACACATACACATTTTACAAAACATATTCAAAATGACATTGTTAAATTTAATATGATTGAAGGTTTTCAAGCAATGAGATACACCAATGAGCAATGGTAATTTCCAAACCATGTAACCCAACCTAAGTGGTTAACAGAAGCCATGATGAATATCAATAAGAATATTGTTACCAACGCTAATGAAGAAAGTCTTAACATGCCTTTGTTGCCATTGAATATGAAGAACAATGAAGTAATTATCCATTATTTTGTGAATGTTGGAGGTGTGGAAGAATATAATGGAGTTGTAAGTAATGGAGAACCAAATGGAGAAGCCAATGAAGAAGAATCACAGCTTCCAGGTGATGCTCAAAATAACCAAGTATTGGTCCATTACTCAACAATTCCTAAGGTTGCTAATAGAAAGAGTGATAGAGAAATTAGTGATATGCTCCAAAGATTTTATTTTATTAAGCAATTCCTAGTTAGCATGATCCAAGTTGACATCCGTGGCCACCCATCTATTCCACTGGCTCAAAACACAGTTTCCATCTTGGCAATTTTCTACAGTTTTTTTCAGGTCCTAAACTTTTGGGGTCGTTTTAAGGCCCTAAACGAAATTTTTTGGCATGAAAACTCCAAGTAAATAATTAAAGGAATTATTGGGCCTTTTAGAATGTGTACTTCTCGACTAGACCTTTCTGATGAACTACCGAGTGCCCCAAACAAAGTTCGTATGAAAAACTTACTCCCCTGGTAAGTGGACGTATAAACTAACCACATCGGGGCCCAAAAACATGTTAGACATTGGGTTCAGTGCTTCCCATGAGTTTCGTGACATGGGTTAACCCCCTCTCGTGGATCCTATGTCTAGCGATTGTGGAAGGGATTAATGCCTAGGGTTTTTTCTCTAATGACAATCGTAGTCCAACAAATGGCATCAGAGCGATAAGTCTCGAGTTTGAAAGTCGCCTAGCACGTGCTCGGGGGAGATTTTTGGACATTAGGTTCAATGTTTCCCACGATTCCCATGACATGGGTTAAGCCCCTCTCGTGGATCCTAACTCTGGAAATTGTGGAAAATATTAACGCTTGCGGGTTTTGTTCTTACGACAATCATAGTCCAACAAAACCTTTTGGTGTTTCATCTTCCGGGTTTAGGGTTTTGGATGTTTAGGGTTTTTTCATTGATTATTTGTGTTACATGGCTTTTTGGCCTCATTGTAATCATTTTCTTGTGAATGCACGTAACCATCACATCTCTTCTTAGAGACAAGTTGGAACCATTCTAGCGAGTTCATTTCACTCTGCATTTTTATAGTTCCTGCATATTTCACTCATTAATATAAATTGAGTATTTATGTGTTTCATTTCATTCACTCATAAATCCGGATCAATGGTATTAGAGTGATCTTCTCTTTATTTTTTTCTCTGTGTATGTCCCCAATGAGGTCAACAAATAAGGAGTTGGGACTCAAACTACTTGAGCCTCTAAAAGACCGTCCTCTCCTACACTGGCGACCTCCCATGAAAGAAGAAAAGAGAGACGAGGGAGCAAGAGATATTATTAAGTTGTTGCTCGAAGAATCCTTCGCGCAATAGAGGAACGAGATGATGGATAATTTTTCCAAAATCCTTCAATGGCTGCAAACAACAATAGACACATCTTCGTCAAGCGACCACTTTGGAGGAGTTACCCCCTTCAAGGTACAATTTAATTTTGATATTATCGTATTTGAAGGTCAGATAGATGCAAATGCTTTAGAAAAGTGGTTAAATATGCTAGAAGGTTATTTCTCTGTCTACAGTTTTTTCGATGGGGAAATGATCACCTTTGTGCTCCTTAAGGTTGTCCCCCATGTCGAAAATTGGTGGGACACTTAGTGTGAGAAAATTCCACAGAGACATCTGGAATGTTTGGGGACGAACCCACTTGGGACTCTTTTATGGATGTTGTTAATGAACAATATTACTTTGTTGGAAACTATGATGACCCGTACACAAGATGGGCCACACTAAGTTAAGAGAGGGACGAAACAGTGCGGAAGTTCACCTATACCTTCCATACCTTGCACACCAAGTTGGGTATCAAAAGACTCTGAGTGACATATGGTTCTAAAATATTGTGGGCATCTACATAGGTACATCCAAACAAAAATGGATTTTCTAGACATCTCGTCACTAGGATCTGTTTATCGATATGTTATCAAAATCGAGAAAAAATTTAAGTAGAGGAATAAGTGGGAGTTTGGATCTGTGAATGCATCACAACAGAAATAGGAAAAAGGAGGTCACATCCCACATAACACAAGACCAAGCAAGGATGGACAACCTTGGGACAACCAATTTAAGCTGCAAGAAAATAAGGGTAATGGGAAGATGAAGAAAGACATTGGGAAGTGGTGTGAGTTCCATAAAATCCCTGACACAACAGTGATGAATGTCGCTCGAAGCAATCATTGGTTTCTGAGATGAAATCCTCAGAGTCATATCTAGGCTCTGACTTTGACTTAGAGCCAGACAAGGGGAAAATCATCATTGATGCATAACCCAGTGCCACAGACGCTACCACCAAGGTCCAACCAAATGAACCAGAAGATTCAGAGGAAGGTGAGTGCCATTTTCACTCACAAATGTGGGTGAAGGGCGCTCCACTGCATTTCATTGTTGATAGTGGAAGCCAAAAGAACCTAATCTTAACAGAGGTCATCAAACGATTGGCGTTTCCTATGACACCACATCCACAACCATACAACATTGGGTGGCTCAACCAAGGATAAGATCTTCGCTTCAACCAACAATGTCGGCTACCCTATGGCATCAAGCCCTTCAATGATGAGGTATTGTGTGATGTTGTGCCACTTGAATTTTGTGATGTTATTTTAGGCCATCCATATATGCGGAAACACCATGTTGTGCATGAGTCTAGACCTCATAATGTCTTTGTTACTTTGGGAAGACAACTATACAATATACCTGAGGTAGCTCCACCTACTTTAATTTCTTTGGTCTTAGCTAAGCAGTGTAGGAAGGTCATCTCCCAGACTAGGAAATTTTTCCTCTTCATGATTCACTCTCAAAGTGAAGGGAAGGTTGTGGCCAAATCCATGGCCTCTACACAAGGCTTCTCTACTTAGTGGAAGCAAGTGGACAAAGTCATGTAAGAATACCGAGACATCTTCACCTTACCTACCGAGTTGCATATGCACTGTCAANCTTAGTGGAAGCAAGTGGACAAAGTCATGTAAGAATACCGGACATCTTCACCTTACCTACCGAGTTGCATATGCACTGTCAAGTCAAGCATTCAATCAATATGATCCATGTCACACCTTTACCTAATGGGCATGTATATCGACGCTCTCTCTTGGAAAATGAGGAAATAAAGAACCAGATTCAAGAGATGATCCAAAAAAGGTACATTTGACCAAGCTCCTCACCCTGTGGAAGCCCATTTGTTCTTGTGTAAAAGAAAGATGGGACATGGTGACTCTTTATTAGTTACAGAGATCTAAACAAAATCAGAGTCAAGAATCGGTACCTAATTCCCCGAATTGAGGACCTTCTTGACCAACTCAAGGGAGCCAAGTACTTTAGTAAGATTGATCTGAAGTCCGGCCATGACCAGGTCCCAAAAGAACTGATTGATGTATGGAAGACTACTTTCAAGTCTAAAGAAGGTTTTTTTGAGTGGTTGGTCATGCCCTTTGGCTTAACAAATTCCATAACAACTTTCATGAGGTTGATGGATGAAATATTGCGGCCTTTCACCAATTCCTTTATGGTTGTATATCTAGATGACATCCTCATCTTCAAGAAGAGTTGGGTAGAACACTTGTAGCACATTCAATAGGTCCTCCATACTCTGTTGTAACACAAGCTATATGCTAACTTACAGAAATGCTCCTTCAGCATAAACAGGGTCAAATGCCTCATATACATTGTACATGAGCATGGTGTGCATGTGGATCTAGCCAAGATCCAAGTCATTCATGACTGACAAACTTTGACAACATTAACTGAGCTTCGAANTATCGCAGATTTGTATTGGGGTTCTCTCATATTGCATGGCCCCTTAGCCAAGTGACCAAGGCTAGTTGCAAAACGAAATTTGTGTGGGCCAATTCACAACATAAAGCGTTTTGACAATCTGAAATATCGTATATGCTCAGCCTGGATGCTCGCCTTACCTGATTTGCAACAACCTTTTCAGAATGAGATATATGCTCCAGACTATGTTGTTGGTGTCGTTCTCACTCAATACAGTCATTCGGTGGCCTATCATAGTTAGACACTCTCAATTGTTGTCCATAAGTACCCCACCTATGATAAATAGATGTATTCCATTATACAAGATTGTCACCAATGGAAGCATTACATTCTAGGGAAGGAGACAATCATCCATACGGATCACAAGCCTCTACAGTTGATGCAAACATACAGAAAATTACAGAATGATCGCCATCAAAAGTGGTCCACATACTGGAAATAGTTTCCCCTCAACATTAAATATAAGAAAGGGAGCACCAATCACATCACTGACTGCCTCAGTTGACCTCCAATTGCAACACTAACCATGGTGCTCGACTCTTGGGAGAATAAGAGATCAGAGTGACCCCAACTCTATGAAAGCGATCCTGACTTCACTATGATCTACCATATGTTGGGAACAAGCATGACCGCTGGCAACTTTCATATTCAGGATGGAATGCTATGCCATCTGGGTCATCTCTCTGTTTCTTCAAGAAAGCGTGTGAAGTTGATTTGGAAATCCCACTACTGTCGGGTGGTAGGACACTTTGGTGTGGACAAGATAGTGGCAATACTA
Source organism: Picea mariana (assembly GCA_032191745.1). Classification (NCBI taxonomy): domain Eukaryota; kingdom Viridiplantae; phylum Streptophyta; class Pinopsida; order Pinales; family Pinaceae; genus Picea; species Picea mariana. The sequence goes on along the minus strand of JASDQU010501545.1, from coordinate 22,891 downwards.
CAAAGTGTCATGCACTGCCTGCTCCATTTCCAATCCAACCATTAAAAACAAGGACTGTGCACCCTTATCCCTACTCCTAATAGGCCCTGGAAATCCATCTCAATGGACTACATGTTAGGTCTCCCCTCAACCAAATATGGAAATGATTGTGTATTCGTGGTTGTTGATCGATTCTCTAAGATGACCATTCTGATATCCTACAAGAAGAGTATCACAATCGAGGCCACTACCAAGCTCTTCTTTGAACGTGTTTTAGTGCACTTTGGAATACCACATACCATCATATCATATCAGGACAACAAGTTCTTGAGTACATTTTGGTCGATCCTCTAGTCACTACTGGACACCAAGCTCACTAAATCCACTGCCTTCCACCCCCAAATTGATGGACAAACATAAGTTGTCAATAGGATGGTCATGCATATATTGTGCATGTACAACTCCAAGAATACATGCACATGGGATGAGAGCCTTCATTATGTTCAACACATCTACAACAAAGTCCTCCATAGCTTGATTGACCACAACCCTTTTTAGGTGGGCCTGGGATTTCAACCATTGGGCCCCATTGATGTAGCACTTCCCCTTACGTCCACATAGGTAGAAGCTTCCCATGACTAATTTGAGGCCAAAAAAGCCACCAAATTCATTGAATGGACTCAATACATATGCCAATAGGTCCATGATATTTACAAAAAGCCAATGCTAAGTACAAGCAACACAATGATAAACATCGGGTTCCACACAAGTTTTTGGGAGACAAGGTTTGGTTGCATTTGTAGAAAGAGCACCTTAGAGGACCCCATTGAAAGTTGCTTCCACTTCGCTATGGACCTTACACTATCACCAAGGTTGTGGGAGACAATGAATTTGAGTTAAGTATACATGTATATCGCAATGCTCGATAGACGTAATGCAATGGGAAAAATGAAAGTTCCAAGCAATGTGGACATAAATAAAATAGACTCAATGGAAGCTTATCATTCTTTGACGACGGGGCTAGATATAGAACCGTTTATGGTGGAAGAGGAAAATGCATAGCAAGGGGGGAATTTGCAATTCCAAATTTCCATGACTATTCCATGAGCATGAAGGTTTGTACATGCCTTTTAATTAATGCTTGCACTTGCGCTTACGTTAGACCATGTTAATGACTGTTTAGACATTACGTATGTTTCCACAAATGGTGGAGAAATAGAGATACATTTAATTAGGTAGTGAATTATTTTAAATTTTAATTAAGGGGCTTCTTGAATCAAGTAAAATGGATGGGATCCAGTGAGGGGGCCAATCCCCGAGGTGTGAAACCACCCATGCTCATGTGCTCAATCAATGAACATCTGACCCTCCCCTCCTTCATTTCTCCTCATGCGATATCACCCAACTTTGTGCTCTTGCTCGACGACGTCCTTTCTCTGCAAACCGATCCCCTCATCCGTCCTCCCCAATGCGTTCCTCATGCTCTAGATGAAATTATTAATAGTTATGGCTCCTACAACTCCTGAATGGATTATTTCTCCCCCCTCCTCAGTCGCTTAAGATATTTCTTGCTCCCTCTGCTCTCATCACTCTATGAATTGCCTTATTCTTTTCCCCTTCAAACCCCTTTTCCTTTCCCCTACTCTGATTTCTTTACTGCCTTCCCCTCCCTCTTGCTCCTATGGCTCACAGTGGCTCCCATCGTCGCTCTAGGGGTGGTAGTCGCACAACTTCAAGGTTCAAACTAATCTTTGCAATGAAGTATTCGACTATTGACTACCATGCACACACCACTCCTGAAATTCAAACAAAAATCGACCTTGCTGAGGCATATGTCAGGGTTCTCACAAATTTTATCTCCAATGAGGAGGTCACCGACAACACTCGATCCTGGATCCCCAACCCAGGTTCTATGTGGGCACGAGATTCCGAATAATTCAAGACCATTAATCTCTACTAGAATTTAAAAATGTTGTTGGGAAAAGTTTTGGTGAAAAGGCATGAAGCCCACCAGGAAATACTCCTTCGGTTAAATGAGGTGCAACTCCAGGTAAAGCTCGTGAATCACAAGATCAATTTACTGGAAGAGAAGGTAGTTTGAATGGACTTGACCAACCTCGAATATCCTTAGCCCCAGGTTCCTGTGGTGGATGACCATCTTCCTTTAGTTTATTTTTCTCATGCTTTTAAGTCTAGATTATATTTTTTCCAGCACTAGAGAACTGGGAGCTCTTGCCCCACCTCATTTCAGTTATCAATATAATAGGTTTCCTTATATCATACTTTTCTTTGTTGTTTATAAATTTTGTCATTCTTTGATCTATAGTCTTAAGATACAATGGTTTTTAAATCCTGATAAACTAGACAAACTACTATATTGTTGTTGTTCTGGTTTCCCATGTGGCAGACCAACAACACAATTTTTGTAAAATTTCGTTTAAGATAATACAAATGATGTGAATAGTTTAACAATTTTTTTTTTTAATTAAGGAGCAAACTGACTTTAGAGTTCCTTGGAGTCTAGTGATATAACCAATATAAATTAATTGAGATCTCGTGATAGTAGAAAGTCAAAATTAATTGAGAGTAAATTCTTTTTTTTTCCCCTTTTTTAATTGTGGGAGGGCATTGGGATTTTTTTTTTTTTAATTTTTAGGAAGGGGTAAAATATATTATAATTTAGTGATTAGTCAATAGTGAAGATGGTGATAGCTTGTTGTTATTTGAAAATGTACATTGACTCAACATCATTATTCAAGGAAAACTATGCCACTTAAAATGCTCTGTTAGTGGTTGTAAGGGGGTAAACTTTTAATTTTTTAAATGTATTTGGGTTTTGGGTCATTAATTTATTGCTTTACATCCAAATAAAATGATCTCTTAGCTGATCAACTAGATCTTAATTCCAAAACCAAATATCCATGAAAGTTAATATCCCTTGTGGTCACTGCCAAGACTATCTTTAATAAGTTCATATACTTTCTAGAAACATATTTTTTTTTGTAAGTAAGCTTCTATATTAAATATGGACAAAAAATTACATACATGAATACAGGGGAAGCTTTACAATTCCAATCCCACAGAGACCATGAAAGTCCCTAGGGCTCCATATCACAAAAAAATAAAACACTACCTGCTCTTGAGGGGAAACCATGTCTTAACACTTAACAATCTAATCACCAATCTGGAATTGTAATGCCTATCCAGTTCATGTTTTACTATACTTATTACCATATCTAAAAGCCTAGATCACATAATAACAGAAGGAAAAACAAAGAGCAAGATGTTAAAACTGAGAGTTGGTAAGGTCCACGGTGTTGGCGACAGAAGTCACTCCTAGATTGCAGTAGGAGCAGAGCTCGATGCCCATCAGTTTATGTCACGATTTGTGTATAAAAGGGGTGATCGAATGGAAGTAAACTCAAAACGATATTGTTTCAACTCCGAAACTAGGCCAGGCATGCATGGGCAAGTGAGGTCTTAGATAAACATCAAACAATGAGTTGTAGTAAGGGTGAGTAGGGGGAAGACTTGTATAAGAGAACTGCAAAGGTCTGTCGTGAACATCAGGTTTCTAACAGACTGCAGGAGAAGACATTTAAATGCAATATCTTCTTACATTCAAACACAGAAAACCAGAGAATACAATAATGCCACAATAAACCCTTTATCATAACATAATTGCAATAATTCATGTGAATTAGTCAATCATGAACTCCCTCAGTATTAGATGAAAACTAGATGGAATAAGGAAACTGTTTGTCATTAAACAAGAAATCTTACATACAGATGCATAACCAGAGCACTAGAATATATGTTAAAACTTTTCCATCAGGAGCTTCGCTCTACCATCAATACCTTGAAAAATATCAAAACTGAGTACATATACCCCTAAACATTTTCCCAACAGAGGCTTACTAGACTTTCGGGCCGAGGAGTCTCTTCAATCAAATCTGGCCTGCACTCCTTTGTCATACACCACCTTAATTCTGCATGGCTCGCGCCAGGGGGTAGCTGAGCCCTTAAATGCTGAATTAGCGTGCGCAGGCTTCCTTGGCGAGTCGAGGACTCGACATGGATTCCATGGAAAGAACTAGTACAGAGGACCATCTTGGGTAAACTTTCAGCCGGGACATCCGTACTTTGCAATTAATGTGTGAGGTGAGGTTTCAACCACCCTCCCTCTTCTTCATTCGTTTCATGCAGGTATCGGGATTCAGAACCCGTCGAACCGACATCTGGAGAACACAATGCCCCTCTTCTGAAATTCAACTCGGCGCTTCTGGCCCCTTTTGTACAACCCTTTCTATTCCTCAAGTGACTCTAGGCCACGACCCTATGCCTATCTCCCAGAGTGATTTCGGCGTTCGGGGTTCGCGAATGACAAGGAGCAGGTCTTCTCCCTTCAAAATCCCGATGGGTGAAATGCCGGCAGGGCCTAACGGTCGCCACGCGTCCCCCACTGATCTGATGGTCCTGAACTAATTTGGCAATACTGTGGGCCCGGGTCTGAGACGTCTTCGATGCTTCACACTTTGGGAATATGAGAGAGCTGTTCCTTATGCTTTGAAATCGCGATGGGCGAAAAGGCGAAGAACCTAATCGCGCACCATGTGTTCCTCGAGGATGAACGGCTAAGATCACTCTCGGCGCCTTTGGGGCCCATCTTGCCAAATGATAAACCTTAGCGCCCCTCCTTCAGGCCTGCTCCTTTACGACCAGGCACCAAAACCATGGGCTCGATTCTGGGCGCTTTCGACACTTCGGGATTCGAGGTTTCGAGAGGTGAAATGATGAGGAGTGCTTACGCCTCGAACTCCCAAATGCCGACATGGAACGGATGTGTGTCGCGTGTCCTTAAGATGAATGGATGAGGTAGCATTTTCTATTTAAAAGGGGGTCGCCCTCATTCATAGGCTCGCTTGACATGACCTGGTGCTAGGACCGCGGGCTTGGCTCCAAAGGTGCTTTCGGCATTTCGCCGATCGGTAATTTCAGCTGTAATGAATGGGAGGCTCCTTGTCTCCCGAAACACCGATCCCCGATACGCCGACTAACTGCCACCTGTTTCAATTGGATCGGACGACCCAGATTTTTTTTGCAATATGGGAGCTATCTTTTGTGCTAAATCCCGGGCAAGTTGGCACCCCCGAAATCCCGATAACCATTGATCAACTTTGTAGATGAATCTCGGCTGCTGACAACAAAACTTCGCCCGCTCGTTTGACTCGTAACCGGAAAAGAGATTCTCCGCGCTGCGCTTGGGCGCTTCCCGTGCAACCTGCAGACCTGGGTACTTTTGCGCCCAAGACAAATAATGTCGCTAACACATAGTCTCTCATTGAGTAGTTGCAGTTGAGGTTTAAGTACCCGCATAGTTCCTTACAGAAGGAATGAGGTTACCTCCTTGACGTCTGGTGAGCCAGGTGACCACTTCAGTTAAATATGCATTTTGGATCTCGAGAGATTTTTTCCTACTCTTCAACTGAAAAAATCTTGCTCCTTGGGAAGCATACCAATGCCCACCATGGTTTTGGTGTGCCAGTACAACTCAAGGGTGCGGTAAAACTTTGAATTTATGGTCAGGGTACATCCCAAATTGGGAATGAAACTCCCAACTTGAACCTCCACATCATCATCATCTTGGAATTCCCTGATTTGGTGAAATTCGTCCTCAAGATCTTTCATCTTGGATTTGTCTGTCTTTGGGACAAAGTCCTCATAGAATTCAACTGCATCAATGGAAACTTTCACTACACGGAAGGGATACGCTGAGTGGGGATGAGAAGGTTTCCTTCCTTGCGGAGCCATTTCCATACTGAAAAAAATGAGAAATAAACTAGTTGCAGAATCAAGAGTAACGGGAGAGTGATCAATATACTTCAGAAAGGATGAAATTGAATCCCATCCCTCCCAAACCCAATTTAACGCGCTCATAATTAGATTAAAACCCCTTGGGTTAACCACAACATCTTCCATGATCGAGCTAATCATGAGGGGGGAGATGATTTAAAATCATGGGCTCTTCCTCTTCATTATGTCGTTGATGCTGCTCGATGGCCGAATGATGTTTCCCACCTCCATTCCTGATGTTGTTTCTGAACTTGGAAACCTCGCTAACCTCATACCCATCATGCGAATGGAAGGTGTGAATGAGACGGTCCTCTACCTCTGCCTGATCATAATTACCCACCATCCTGTGAGACCTCTAAAGGACCTCGACGTGAACAAGGGTGTTGTCTAGAGCATTTTCCAAAGTGATGGGTGTGGGATGTTTCTAGAAGCTTGCAACCATTTGTTGTCTCGGGCAAGGCACCTCCTTGGTCCTTCCCACCACGTGAGCAAGAGAACTAAGAAGGACCCCATCTGAGGAATTTCTAGAAACATATTTTTTTTTGTAAACTAAATATTTGTATTACCTCAAAAAACTGAATGCCATACATATACTAAGGAACCTGGCATTTGACCTACCAACATTGGAAACAAGAGCCAACAATAGGCTCCTTTGAGGGTGTCCATAATTTTCCAAATTGATAAAGCTATAATGTCCAAGTAGCTATGAGCATTACAAAAGAGGCTTGAAACCCTTCCAAAACTAGGCCTATCATGATTAAGAAAATAAAACTGGAGCATAAACATAAATTGAAATTCATACACCAGAAGTGCCATTTCCCCATCACTATGAGGAGGATGATACCAAGTAGGAGAAAAGATATATGGTTGATGGCATTTAGGGTAGGGGTTGATGGAAGGCTCTCCTAATAAGGATTTTAAGAGAGCGTCCAATATGCGACTTATATTCTCCCGTTGGAACAGTTGGTTTGCTGCATCCTTGCAAATGTTAAAGAGAAGTTGAAGGTGCTCCTTGGAGAAGATATGCATGGTGGGATCTTCTTGCTGTGCATTGTCACCCGATGACTTCATATTTTCCTAAAGAGGGTCGGATGGAGCCTCTTCCTCAATGACAACACAACCCCAATGCTCCTCGGGTGAGCTATTCGATAAGAACTGGATTACATCCGCATGAACACCTATAGACTGAAATGGAATATTGTTGTCATCTTGAGACAAATTGGCGTGTAGATTAATCTCTTTTGACTGTTGAATAGTCTCTGAATGCCACAGGGAAGGTCCCATAGTGTCCTGGAGAGGAGTAGAAGGAAATTTCTCCTCTATGACAACACAACCCCAATTATCCTCTTCTTGATCAATAGCCATACTTGTGCCTCGATAGAGGGAGAGGTCGGGAGAGAAGGCAGTTCAAAATCACTTAAGGGGGCAATGATGGGGCAATGATGATTATCCAAATATCTATAATATCCTGGGCCTCGTCGCTACCTTCCACGCTGTGGGCCTTTATATAGTAAAACAATTTCTTTACAATTTATAACATACGCACAAATTTATTTAAAAAAAAGGTTGTGTTACCATATTTTTCTTAAAAATCTTGGCTTTTGGATCTCAAAAGGAATTCAATTTCGTTTTCAGTGTTTGTCGAATTGAAAGAATATTTTTAGATTCTGGCTTGTTAGCCGCAACCAACATGCCTCGTGTTAATCCTTTTGATTTTGTTTTCAAAGATGTCTCTTGAAGAGGAAGCAGTGTGCTAACACCCTTCACCAATTTTGAGTTCTGTTACGATTTAATTTAAGAGCATCCATGGCTGTGGAAGGAGACATTGGGATAGAGTAATGTAGAGTAACATTGGCAATTATTATTTTTATTGTTCATTTAAGGTGTCAAGAAAACAAAAAATTATAATTAAAAATATATATAATTTGGTTTTGTTATTTTAATTATAAATGAAATGTTGCCCCGGATGGGGTGACACGCGGTAGCTCCTCAACACCTGGCTCAACACTAAGCCATAGCATAAATGCTGATGGCCGCTACCCTCCCGCCCTGCATTTACGATGGTAGACGGCCATAACAGCCGATATACGGTGGAGGGACACCTCCCTCGCGTGAACACTCTCGCTCACAGCGCACTCAACATGCCAGCGTTTATGGATAGCCAGGTGAATCCGGCCTTTGGCAATTTGTTTTTTCGAGCGCCTGGACAGGGTTGGTCTACTCTCGCTTCGGCTCTCCCCTTCGTCTGGGAGCTCTGGTGCAGCTCTGTGCCCTTCTCGTCTGGGCTTACTCTCATCTCGTTGCATCCTCACTGTATTGTTATATATTCCCTGGAAATTATGACCAGGAAGCGGGGCAGGCCTCGCCGTGGCTCGGCCTGGTACACCCACAAAGCGCAGTGGAAAAGGAAGGAGAAGCTGGAGCGCGCTCTGTCGTTGGAGACCTCCATCCTATGAAAGAAGGCTCAAGCTGACCAATTGGCTCTGCATGCCATCATTGTGGAGTCTGGGGAAGGAGGTAGCAGTGAAACCACGACAACTAAGTCTAAAAACAGGCCGGAGGATGGTGTTGCGGATGCGTTCCCCACCTGTTACGTGGAAGAAGTACCGTTCATGGAGGAATTGGCGACCACTCTGGAACCCCAAGCCATGGAGGCGAGCCACCAGGATGGAAGCGGTCCTAAACTTGAACTGGCAGATGACATCCCTGGGTGCATTTTCGAGGAAATTTTGTGGCCGGGTGACTACAGCCCCACCAGCCATACTTTGCAGGAAACGTTCGAGGAAGAAATTCAGGACACAGCTAGAGCCGAAGAGAACGTGGACATGAATAGCCCAGCGGGGAAGGAGGATGCGCATGGTGCAAAACTGATGGAGCTCGAAGCCGGTAATGGAGCGACCATGGAAATGAGGGATGTAATGAGGGACGCGGGTAATGGCCTGCATGGCACTTTCCTCCGTGTAGAGCATCTGGCTCTGGTGTTCGAACTTCAAGGCCACATGGCAGACCTGGAGCACAGAGCCCTTCTCATGGGCCAGTGTCTGGACCTGCTCCTCGACGTGTACTCCAATGCTCCAGCAAAGAGGAAGTGCCCTCTCTGTGCGCAGGCATTCGCCATCCCAGCTGGGTCCACGTGGCAGACAAGCAAGGGCGACGGGTCACCGGGTATCTAGGTCTTCTATGCTATTTCGTTTCTTTGTTTTATCTTGCTACTGTTACATGTTCACTTGGATTATAGCCATCTGTCCTGGTTTCCTCTGGGCAGGACAGAGGGAAAAACAATTCTCCAAACCATGCTGGTTTCCGGTAAAACGACAACATTTTTGGTGGTTTAGGCCTATATCTCTGTATATTTTGTCAAGGTTTCTTCGTTAACTTAATATAGCAGGTTCCACTTTTTTATTTAAAAAAAAAAAATTATAAATGAAATGTTAAGTCAAAATGTAATTATAAACCAAAACTTAATTAATTTGACTTTTTAAAATGATGAATACAATGTTTATTCAAAATGTAATGATAAACCAAAATTTAATTATCCTTTCTCTATATTAATTGATCTTATTATTCAAAAATAATCTTGCAAATAAAATGTTTATTCAAAATGCAATGATAAACCAAAAACTAATTATCCTTTATCTATATATTAATTGATCTTATTATTTCAAAATTATCTAATTATATTAATTAAATTTTAATGAAAACTGCATAACGAGCTACAAAATAGTTGCAAGACAACATAGGTTTGTGATTATCAAATGTCGTGCTCCTTTAAAGAACTCACTACATATTATTATCCTTAATGTTGAACATGAATAACAAACAATATATTCAAGAATATGTCAATAAAGCTCTAATACTTTATTAAATCTAAAACCCTGAAGATAGGGTAACACCATACAATAATCATTTTATGGAAGGAGAAACACCTATCCACTTGCTCCTCAGGGGTGCAATCTCCAAATGAGAAAAGATTCAATATAATGATAATCCTTGACCCCAAACGAAGGACTGCATTCTTATTTATAGTTGCCTTGTAAACTTTAACCCCAACCCCAACCATTAGTTATTTGTACTTAATGATTGGGCCATATTACATTTGTTAAATGATAACTATCTAGTGGGTCTTATTTAATAATAACTAACATAGTCAACTTAGTCCACATTGCATTAAATGGTTTCCATAACTATCTTATAATTAACTCTAATGGACCCTTGGGCCCTTATTACATCACTAGGAAGGAAACCACCATTCCATCCCCCTTTGAAAAAAATTTCCTTCAATGTTTATAACTACGAAGTACATACATATGCTAAGGAACCATGAATGGGTGCTACCCTCCATGCTAATAATGAATTTGTCTAAAAAATGTGTCCATAAACCTAGGTCCCAAGTATCAATGATGCTGTTAAAGTTGGGAATGAAGGAGTCTAAGAAGTGTGTCCTTGAACTCGGTTCCTATGTACGACTACACATGCTAACTCGTTATTGATGATCCATGAAACACACAAATGGTTGAGTTATTTACTCAAGATGGTCACCAAGGTCATACATATCCAAATATCCTTCCACCTAGATACCAAGACCATCTAGATTAAAATCTCGTTAGTATATCTACAATGGGGTAGTTGTTGATCTAGAGGGAACACTACTACTGGAAAAATATTCAAACTAAAAATTGTAGTCATAACTTTCTCATCACTTCCTCCAATGATGTTCACTTCATATGGAGGAGTATGTTCGTCAAAGAGAAGCTAAAAGTAATTTTCCTTACATAAGTGAAAAATTTCCATATATCATTATTCACAAGCTTCTTTTAAATTATACCATGCCCAAATTTCTCTTGGATACACCTCTTCAATAATAAGTAAAACACACAATTCCATCAATTTATTCCCTTCCACCTCAATTTTTCTCATCAGTTCCATTCCTTCCTCTTTAATCGTTTTCAACAATGTCATTCTTTGGTTATGATAGGGTTTTGAGGCCTTGGCTTGAAATGGTTGTTTCTTAGAATCATGATCATAACCACAATGTGGAAATGGGACAACTAATGTGATTTAAATAGTACTAGATTGATTGTATTTTTTCTCATAAAAAAGAGTCAATTGCACTACAATAATTTACCATGAGGGTATCAAGGCTTCAACTTGAAATGATGTAACTTCCAAAATACTTCTCAAAATCACAATTATAAACGCAATCTAGTAATGACCATGGGTAATTTTAAGGATGAAAATTTGTCTTAAAGTGTAGAAACCTTGGCGAATATTACAATTCCTTAATATGCAAATTGTCACGTTCCCATGGGATGCCTGCCCAAATATTGCGATTGTGCACCTCTTGAGGGCATGTGGCTCCATGATGGTTCTCTCTTGGCTGCTTGGAAACACAAAGGATACATCATCTGAACTATGCCTCTTCACTTAGAGCATACCCATAATCTGTTCTAGAATACAAGCAAGTCACACTCCAACTCTAACACAACTCACTTTTATACTTAGACAATTTTTGACAACTTTAACACTTAGTCATTTAAGCATACATCCATGAATATGTGAAACAAAAAGAACACTTGCGAAACAAACAAGAGACACATAGATACAATGTGGGCAACACAAGACATGCCTAACACCCGAATAGGTCTTATTATTGCAAAACAATTACAATATTAGCACTACTGGATTGGTTTACAACTTGGGAAGAGTCGCATGACTTGCCTCACCTCACCAAGACACTCATACATAGATTCGTCCAACCAAGACTCTTTGTCGTAACAACCTTCACAACCCCTACGGTGTGCCCCAGACCTGCACCCTCCACAGATTCATTGTCTCTTATCTATCGCAAGACTTCACCAAGCCAACACATAATTTGGTTCTGTGTCATAGCATGCCTCATAGAGACATGCATTTAGACTTCCCAAAAATCCAAATTTGTCCTATCTGCTTCTATACTCAATCCAAATAAGGTCACCCCAAACATGTCCACAGAATCACCCCAAGGCAGTATACGTCCTCCCATGTTGAGCGACTTATCTCCTTGAGGGAGTTCACCCCTCCTTGTACAAATCTTCCTTAGAACCTCAATGTTGATCTTTCCGTCCTCACTATGACTTCTTGGTTGTGTGGCTTGTGCTCTTATATGGACTTCAAAAACCTTCATGAACTTTCGTTTCCTTTGGGTGTGTCACGCTCCTTCACGAACCAACGTACCCATTCCCTTGGTCTATTTCACCCCATGCTTCGCCTCATGCTTGGGAAAGACCCTTGGCATGTTCATGCACCCAAGGCACCCACTTTCCCAACTAGTGTGACTCTTGGGTGCTAGAGCAACTCCAAATTCCATCTCCTTGACGACTTGAGAAAGGGTTCCCATGCCCTTCTAGTCCAGGACCTTACATACTCCCTCACCTGAAGTCATTTTTGTTCCCAGAAACAACCACAAAATCTTCGATCTACAAGTCTCTATATGAACTCATGTCCCCATTGCAACTAAGTCTATTGGAAACCCCAAGTTTCGTGCCAACTGGAAACCCCAATTTTTTTTCAAAATGGAAACCCCAAGTTTCCCTGCAAAGTGGAAACCTTGAATTACCACAACACATGTGATCATCCACAACACTGTGAAACCATCCACACTTCCCCATGCCCAAATTTGTGTGCAACCAAATCTTTATGCTACATTGGAAAGTCGTCTCCTCCCCAACACTTTCGGAAATGCTGTCTGGAAAGACGATCACTCTTCATTTTGTTGTTGTTTCAACCCCAATTAAAACTTCAAAAATGTCTAAGTGTTGAACTCATGTGATCTTACATTTGTGCCCATACTTCAACCAACTATGTCATGTCTCTGCACAATGCTATTCTCAAGTCCCGCACTAGTTGGCTAGCTAGTCTGACTGTCATGTCTAGTTCTTGAAATGTGCATCTCCATGCCTGAAGTTAGGATTTTATGTTTGCAAATTTTTTACTCCATCCAACTCCAAAGACTAAGGAAAGTGTCCACCCTCGTCTCACTACTACTTCCATCATCCAATATTCATTAAGGAGATTCTCCACGATGTCTAAGTGCTACACTTTGAACCTACATGCGCATCCATACTTCGACCTCTTAGTCATGTTCTTGTGCACTAACTCTCTGAGTGTTGAACTATCACATTCATTCTTTGAGAATGCACAACATGCCCAAAGCTTGATCACTTCCTTCTACAATTCATTATGTTCGTACAACAACCTCAGACCAAGGAAAGGTCACCCCTCACCTTGTTGGACTATGAAGTCACCCCCAAAAAGTCATTTGCAAAACCTTGACTCCACTTCCCACCTCATGGTCCAGTTAGCCATGTTACCCCCCCAGCCTAGGGGTAACTAAGGAGATGATATCTCAAGGACCATAGGTAGAAGACATCGAGTGTCGAGAGATAGATGACCGTTTGAGGCCACATTGAGCAGACAAATTCCCTTCTTTCAACCACACATCATCATACATCGACAACAACATAGCAACCTCCACCACACTAGCTTGACATAGAAAGGACAACAAGTCTTTCTTCATGAGGTAACAAGTTCAGTATCGTGGTAAGTGTCACTTTAATAATTGAAGCATTTGATCATGCTGCAAATCCTTTATTGATTATGAAAACATTTTCTTGGAAATTATACTGTTTTCCTTATTTCACCTTGGTGGTTGGCATGGTTTCCTCGTAAGTGGGTCACCCTCAAGGAAAGGTTTTCCTCTAGGGGGTCTCCTTGAATGGCCATTGTACCATTCCCACTCATTTTTTCCACTTTCCACACATCTTCCATTTAGTTTCCTCATCTTTTAGGTTTCGGGGGCTCATTGACCCCAAGAAGGGCTTGTACCTCATTTCATGGGAAGAAGGGGTTGAAGGCCCAGAGGTGTTGTAGTTGGGAAAAGTCAAAATAAAAAACTAATCCTTCTAGATGCTCACCTTGAGGTCCTGAGAGAAATGAAACAGTTCTTCGTAAAAATGAAGTAATTTAAAAGAGAAAACACATAATTAATAAATGTCTCGCTTGATGGGGGAATGCATTTGCAGTTTCTTTTAATTTCCAATGCACGTGGCACTGAATGTGTTCCTAACTTCAAGTGGAATTGTGATGCTCTTTACTTTCCATTGCACATAGAACTCAATGTTTTGGACAATAATAAATTAACAACAATAAAAGGGCTTGGAAAAATGTTGCATTTGCAAATGAAGGATGCATCACACCCTCCACAAAGGCAACCATAAATGAGACAATATGAGCCCTTGATATGTCAAGAAACCCATGCCCAAAAGTCTTTCCCCCATCCAACTCATATCCATTACATGACTTAGAGAGGGTCTTCTTGGGAAACACTCATTAAATTGGGGATTGATATACCCAATAGGGCACCATGACAACCCTCCCATACTTAAATTTGGAAAATTTTCTAATGTCTTTGAGCATTTGTTTAGTTTGAAAAAGGGAGACTTGATGCACATGTTTGGCTTGTTATTTTATTAAATGTGGCTTACTTGGAATGATATATGTGACTTGTGGACCCTTGGAGGGTGTACTTGTTTGTCTTTGCAGGACCTTGCTCGGTGAAATCTATCCATGGATGAATTATTCCATTTTGACCTTCATGGGGGGTTCAAAACCCCAAGGATGGATGTCATACCCCACGGGATGGGAAGAAAACCTTGGAGCCTTTGTGTGCAAAGGATGGGGAAGTTGCCTTTAGAGGCACTTTGGTAGCATTTGAGGATGAAATCATGGCCCCTTGCACTTAGAAAATGGCCTTTGGAGGCCTAAGACATCAATTTATAAGCTCTTGACATCATTTGGAGGCCAAGATTTGGTGGGATTGACAGTTCCAGAGGTGATGTGATGTGGTTGGAAGGGGATGCATGGCATGGCACTCTAGTACATGAGATCTTGACACATGGCCCTTGGAGGCCTAATGCTATGCTTCTTGAGGCTCAATGTCTCATTTCTAGGCCTCACGTCACCCTTCTATGGCATGACGTCACCCTTTTTAGGGTTTTATCTTATGTAAATTTTATATTTGTAAGTTGTAATGGAAAACAAAGGGGGTATACCCTATTTTAATTTGTTTTTGACAATTTTATGTGGACAAATTAGGTTAGATGGTCTCATATAAATAGAGGCCATCACTTTTTCATTTTCATAACTCATCACTTGATAATTACATACTCTTGGACTTCCAGCCCCTCTTGGGAAATTCACTATCTTTTCTCTCTTGTGCAAAATGGATGTTACACTTTTCTATTGGTGGAAGAAAGGCTATCAACTTCTCTTGGATGTTTTTTCTTGGCAATTTGTTGGTTTTTCTTGATAAAGTAAGGGTTTTACATGTTATCTCTTGGATTAGGTCAGAAATTTATGCAATTTTGTGTGTTTCTTCTTGGTTTCAAGGTTATTTTTTCAAACCCTTGGATGAGTATAAGGCATATACCCTCCATCAAGGAAATTTATGCTATTGTTATTGAAAAGGCCTAAAGGATTGCTACAAGGAGTAAGAGGGTTTACACCTTGTAGCAAGACCTTGCTAAGGTTTATCTTCTCTAGGGAGTAATAGGGTTTACACCCCTAGAAGATTGTTAAACCCTAGTTTAAAACAAGAGACTCCGTAACCCAATAGATAATACAGTAATCTTTGCAGTGGAGATTGAATATTGTTGCATTGGTAAACATGAATTTTGAGATATTCAATTGTTCAAACGTGGATTTAAATTTTACATCCTTTAATCTATATTGTGCCCTAGAGGCATCTTGATTTGCTAAGTAATTGAGCTGTTGTAACAAACATTAAGCTACAACCAATATGGATGCAACAAACTCACTTTTCTCAACAAGTTTATTTCACTTATGACCACTGAAATTGGCATATAAGCAGTGTAAATTGATATACTTGTCAAGGGCTATTGATTGGGTAACTTACTTGCTGATTTTGTTGGTTAAAATTTACTGTTGTAGAAAAAAGTTTGCTAATGCCATAGGGGTGTTACAATTCTCTACTAATAACACTCTCTTACAACCCTCATTTGTCATCTAATTCATTGTTTTAAGCTTTGGAATACCATCTCGAAGTGTATGCTAATTTATCCAATATCATATGCTGATTAGATGATGTAATTTGCAGTTGTTATAACTGTTGTCATTGCTGATATATATTTCCTTACTGATGCAATTTTGGGACAACAAGGTTTCTTGTTGATTCCCCATTGGTTTTGAGGCTTATATCATCATATATAGTCTTGTTTTGGCTTGTCTAACATTGTTTTGCAGGTACACAACCTTGGAAACCATTTATAAACTCTAAATACTCTTTCTTCAAGCCTCAAACCTCACCTTGACCTTGACCTATAAGGGTGTTCTTCTAGCCCCTTGTGTCTCCATTTACAATCCCCCTATGGTCACCCGAGAAGCCTCCCTTGTATTTGAATTTTCCTTCACTAAAATGAGGGGGATATCTATTGAGGTGAGGGGGATATCTATTAAGGTGACAATGATAGGTGTCCTCAGTTGTGTTACACACTTGTTGGTTTGGTTAGGATTTTCTCAAATGAAAATATGCGCGATAACAATTCAATCTCTTGCAAGTCACACAGTCTGTTCCACATCCAAGTTTACAAAGAGTCGAAGAATCACCATGCATCACACGTCTAACTAACTCAACCCTTGCGACTCAAATTGCGATCAAGTCCACAAGTTTGTCTTCCTTGGCTAAATTCTCCCTGTTCTCTCCATCAACATCTTCGGATATGAAATGTACCATCTTCACCAAGAAATGCACATCTAGATTTATTTTTCCCCATTACTTCATCACCCGACCATTATATTTAATTTACCTCTCTATGCCTTGAAATGGTCAGTGTTATTGGATAAATTGGTGAATGTGGACATAAACTAATGTCCCTAGATCCACCTAGATCTAGAACAAAACAAGACAGGACATGATGCTTTCCCTAGGTTGCTACCATTGAATTTATCATCAAAGAAGGAGTGTATGACATACCTTTATATATCGCTTCCTTATATCTATGTTGTCCCTGCTTCGCTCCAGTGCTCTTGTGAGATCAGATTTGCAATGACACAAACCAATAAAAGTGAAAGCAACAATTGTAGATTCAATGGAAACCTAAACATGTGATCAAGGAGTCAAGTAATAAAATAATAATGATTTTATGGGAAAGAAGCATGCCGCTGTATCATATTAAGTAAAAGTGGAAGATACAACTAGAGTGCCTTGATGTCGCAAGTTCCCTTTCGATGGTCCTTTGTTCCAACACACATATACACTTGCTCCGAATTTGCATGAAGATAATACACAAAGCTTGATGGACAAATGGAGGCCTCAAGCATCAATTGTATCAGGGTTCTTCACATAGTCTTTAGCCTATTCTTTTCTCAATCTTGCTTGACCTTGCTTAACCTTTTCCATGAGAAATACTTTATTATATAGGAGA
>JASDQU010501544.1:49202-74761 GCA_032191745.1 Picea mariana | reverse complement strand
TGTACCAATTAGGTCTTAATGGACGTTAATCATCATCATCAATAAAATTTAATTAAAGAAAAATAAAATAATTTTTTTTATATTATATAATAAAAGTTATTAAAATATATATATATATATATATATATATTTTTATTTTTTTTTATTTTGAATTTTTAAAGAGTATGATTTCCACATATATAATAGATTTTAAGTTAAAATAAATATATGTTAATAATTTGTTATTCAATTAAAAAAATATATCAATTTTGATTATATGTATTTTATAAAATTTTATTGACATTTCTATTCGTTATATGGTTTTATATTCATTTTATTTAAATTTTATATGTTTTTGATATGTGTGGGCATTGTATTTTTATATTTTGTTTATATCTAGATATTATATTTCTAGTATTGTTATTTGCATTTTAATCCATGTTATTTATTGCAATCTATATTAATATGGAATGTTATGTGACAGTTTTAATATTTATCATATTAACAAGTATATCTTCATTCAACTTAAATTATTGAATTTTTTCAATTTTATGAAGTAATGTACTTTATTATTAGTCCATGTCAAAGGTTTAGAGTTCTTTGACTTCATATTAATATGTCCTTTGATTATAAATTTTTGCATCATCTCTATTATTCGATTTAGAGAACTAAAAACATTATTTTTTATATAATAAAAAAATCTTATATGTCATCATCTTATTGGATAATAGATTCGAAGTCTTATTGTTAGCTTCACTATTCTCATTGTTTTAAATGTTTAGATATTCAAAGTGTTGAGCATGGATGCTCTTTTTTAATTTTTCTATTTGTATTGAAATGTTTACATATCAAAAGTTTTGAGCATCGACGCTTTTTTTTAATGTTTTTATTATTTCTATTTTTATTGAAATGTTTACATACAAATTTTTTTTAGCATTGACATTCTTTTTGAGGTACATGAATAAGCCTGACATCTTAAATGTTTACATAGCGCGAGGCCCTTAAACAGGCCTGACAACTTAAATGTTTACATAGCATGAGGCCCTTAAACAAGCCTAAGAACTTGAAATGTTTACTTAAATAGGTTTGTCACAGTACATTTTTCCTCGAATTGTTCCATGCAATTTTGCATTGAATTTAGACAATATTGTTGTCCACCGCCACTTGCATAGCCATCATATGTTCCATACTTTTTCTATGCTTGGAATGCAATTTAGTCATTATTGAAGATACATATATTGTTTACTAGTTCATTGGTTGTTGTTGGTTCGTTGATTCGTGAGTTTTTGCTTGTTTTTGGTTGGTTCAACTTTTGAAGGTTGAGGTCTTGCACCTGCAATTGAACTTGTTGGTGCTTGCTTCTTTCTTTTGTTTGCTTCAACTTTGTAGGGTTGGAGTCCTGCACCCGTAGTTGGAGTTGTTTTTTCACTTTGCAGGGTTCAAGTCCTCCACCCAAAATTGGACCTACGATTCCATAGTTTCATTTGTATTCATTATTTGTTCTTTAATGTTTACAATTTGCAAGTAAGAATGTTCAAGTATTTCCACTCGCATGGTCATGATATGTTTCATATTTATTCTATTCTTGAAATGCAATTTAGTCATCATTGAAGATACATATATTCTTTATTGGTTCACTGGTTGTTGTTTTTTCACTGGTTCGTTGGTTGTTGTTTCTTGTTCTTTGGTTCAATTTTGCAGGGTTGAGGTCTTGCACCTGTAGTTGGACATGTTCATGCTTTCTCACTAGTTTGTTGCTTGCTACTTGCTTTTTTTTTCTTCGACTTTGCAAAGTTGGGGTGATTCATCGATAGTTGGAGTTGTTTGTTTCACTTTGCAGGGTTGAAGTCATGCACCCGCAATTGGGCCTGCGGTTCTGTCGTTAATCATTGACGATTAAGTTTCAATACCATACTTTCATTCATATTCGTTGTTTACTGTTTGGTGTTTCCATTTTGCAAGTAAGAATGTTTAACTATTTATCATCATTCTTATCCTCCAGACTTTCCATAGAGGTTGGCATATATTTTTCTCCTTCTTTTAAATTTTCCTCTGATGTTTAGGATTTGCACCATGTCCATGCCAATGTCATCTGCACAACTCCGGATGTCATTTTTTCTAGCATTAAAAATCCTGGTCCTTTGACTTATGTGACAAAGTGGAAATCTAATTGTTACACATTATTTTGGTCACCCTGATGATGATTACATAAACGTGTGTTTAGATTCCCAATATAATATTTTGGCTAAGAAAAGCAACCTCTTTCCACTCTTGCAAGATGCATTTTTGAAAGGCCACCGTGAGAAACTCCCTTTAAACAGTGCGGGAATCTATAATTTTTGCATGATGTACTATATGTAGTCCACAGGATTTCCTGAGGCTGATATATAGTCAAGTCACGACGACGCTTTAAAACTAAAAGAGAAAAGAAGTTCTAGCAACTTTTAGAAGTGGAATCTTCTGGAAATATGAAGTGGCATCCGTATGGTTACGATCCTACTGACTTCTCTGATTTGGTGGGATCATCCTCATCTCTTTAACCACTTTAGTTTCTCCTATATAATGATAGGATTCTCATGGAAAAGGTTAGAGGTACAAGCATAAAGAAGCATAGAGATTGAGGAAAGAATAGGCCAAAGAATGTGAAGAATATTATTTTGAGTGATGCTTGAGGTCTCCATTCATCCATCAAGTTTTTGAGAGAAATCTTCATACAAAATATCAGAGAAAATGTATTTGTGTGTCAGAATGAAGGGCCACTGAAAGGGAACTTGCGACTTCAAGGCGATGCAGTTGTATTTTCTACCTTCCATTAATATAATATGGTGGCATGTCTCTTTCCCATAAAATGATTGATATTTTATTACATGACTCATTGATCCCATGTTTAGGTTATCATTGAATTCCGCTATTGTTACTTTCACATTGGTTGATTTGTGTTATTACAAATTTGATCTCAGAGGAGCATTGCAACAAAGCACGATCAACAAAGACATAAGGAAGCGATTCATAAGGTACATTATCTATTTCTCCTTTGGTAATTAAGTTCAATTATCAAAATATAGGGAAAACGTATTGTTCTATCTTGTTTTGTTCTAGATCCAGGTGGATCTAGGGGGATTAGTTCATGTCTCTACCGATTTACCTATTAAAAAAATTGGTGACTCCACTAGGGAGGATGCAACTTGATTGTGGGTTTTTATTGGTCATTTTCTTATAGCATATATTTTACATTTTATTTGAGTCTCTGAGTCTGTGGGAGATCCAATTAGACTCACTGGGTTTAAAAAATTTCTGAGATCCTTTGTCCTTTTTCCAATTTTTTCTATTTTATGAAACACGTCTGCACTGCACCCTATTGGTAGTCGTTTGGGGAGGGGAGTTTCTCTTGTCTTCTTTTCAGTCCTGATGTGTTGATGACATAGTTGGAAAAATGGTTCAACACCTCTTCAAAGAAATGTCGGTCATTTTTTAAATTCGCCTCCAAATGTTCGAGGAAACCATTTGCCTTATTTCCGAAGGAAACTAAATTT
Source organism: Picea mariana (assembly GCA_032191745.1). Lineage (NCBI taxonomy): Eukaryota > Viridiplantae > Streptophyta > Pinopsida > Pinales > Pinaceae > Picea > Picea mariana. The sequence goes on along the minus strand of JASDQU010501544.1, from coordinate 71,249 downwards.
TGCAATGTTTTCCACGCTTCAATAACTATCTTCATTCTTTTGTTGATGTCATTCTCTACAAGGGCTCTAGAGCATGCAAGGAGGGTAGAGGATACTTTCATCTTAGCTGTAGTGGTAGTAGGCAAGATTTTTGCTAAAAGACTGGCAAATTCTCAAGTTGCAATGAAAGCCTACTCAAATTTGTTGTGGCAGTCTTTCAGATTGTCATTTTCCGTCTCAATTCATCCAATGGAATCACGAAGAATTTCATCGGTTACTTGGTGAAATATGGAGATTTGGGACAGCCACATTTTCCTAAAATTAATCTCGGTGCGAGATTTTCCTTTCCTGTTTGTTACATCTCTCTAGCAAGCATTATGAGCCATCATGAATTCCATTACTTATTTTTATTGTTGGGTAATAAATAATAATCAATATAATACATAATAATAAGTTGAAAAGGTGATGTGAAAGTTTCCCATTCAAAATACAAAATCAATATCATATACAAAATCTGGAATAGTAATCTTATTCAAACAAAATCAATATGATTAAAAACCCAAATGCTAACCGGAAAAATAGTTCACAGAAGTAAATACACTTTCATTTACAATGGAAAATTTCTCCCATTATCTCGGTTCGCTTTCATGTATAGTCTACACATAACATAATTTATTTATTTTAGGTTTTTGGTCTATTTTTTAAAGGTTTATGTTCAGATTTTGGTTTAATACAAACTAGCACAACCTCTAACTCTCGGCTGGAGAAGGCCGTAAGGTATCAACTCGTAAAATTCTCGGCCTAGTAAAAACCCTCAGCGTAGTAAAATTCCTCCCCGAGTAAAAATCTCCAGTTTAATTATAAAAAAAACCTAATTGATACAGTTAAAACGCGCCAAAACGCGCCAACCTACTAAATTTAAAAAAAAATTAAGATCATCTAAAAGCCCTACCTGTAAAATAAAATAGCTACGTATTTATGTGTAAATATAATTCTGTTTCAAACTGAGAATAATTAGAAAATTACAAATCAATTTTTAAACTATGTATGAAAATGAAACCAAATAATTTTTTCTTAAAAGTGCCTTAAGGTTTGTTACCTGAAAGTGTTGTAGGAAAATAGAAGTGGAAGAGGAGGTTAAGCTAATGACTTACAACAAAAGGCTGAAGATTATTATGTAAATTATAGAGTGAAATAACCTAAAACATCAATACATGAATAGTTGCTCCGTGATTAAAAAGAACAAGAAAATATATGCAAAGAAGAGATGAGAAATGATATAGACAGATATAAAAAGAGCATAAGTGATACACGCCAAGTGGATGGTACAGACTACTCAGTGCTTAGTGGGATTTAAGTGTAACCGCCAAAATAGGAAAATATTCTACTATTAAAGAAAACGAAGTGACGAAGTGGAATTACCTGTATATTGATGCAACGGATCCACCCACTGCTCTCATTTATATTTACGCAAAAGATCCAACCACTGCTCTCCTATCCTCTATGCTATTGATCTATTTGGCCCTTATTTAGCATCAGAATTGATAAAACTTTTGTATAAAACTAACTGTAAAAATTTACCATTAAAAAAATTGAAGATAACAGTTTATCCATCTCCTGTAAGATGAAACATTGATTATAACCCAAATGTTACCTACATATAGGAAGTTTCGAATTTGATTTCAGGAATTATTCTAAACACATTTACAGTAACCCGAATTCTAATTCAAATTCGGAGTAACAATCAATGGACCTATTAGGAAAATTGATTCAAACACTGGCATTAAAAAAATAAGGATAAGAAACACAGATATCAGGTTTAAGGTTTGTCTATAAATTCATACTTTCAGAAAAACAGAACCAAACACAAAACACTGACTAAAAAGGAGGTTATTAGGATTACCCTGACAAAAATTAAAACTGAGCAAAACATGAAACGCCCCAAACACACTCATAAGACCAAACCATACTGCATGGTAGGTAGGGCCGAGAGGACAATCACGTGAGTGGTCGCAAAGATTCAAACAATAAGAATCTAGAACAATAAGAATCCTTGCATTGAGTTAAACGAGAACAATAAGAACGTGAGTGATGGCAGAGATGAGAACAATAGAAATCCTTGCATTGAGTTAAACGAGAACAATGGAGATGCAGTGGTAGCTGCCATCTTTCATTCGGCTTGCATGCATCCATATAAAATGAAACGGCGGACACTGATCAATTAGAAAATGAAAAGTGAGAAAAGTTAGAAAATAAAATGTGTGGGCAGTCAAAAAATGAAAAGCTTGGATAGATGAAATTCAAAAGTGGTAATTTCAAAGGTTTATTATTTAAATGTGGCAATCATATAGTGATACAGTAATTTCTTAATATAATTACGTAAATGTTAAAAAGTAAACAGGTTGGATGCATTCAAAAATACAAAAAAGTTATGAAGAATAAATCATATTTATTGATTTGACTACTAAAATATACCAGCATCTTCAATTGTTAACTATCACATTAGAAGTTTAGATTAAGAAGTGATTAAAATAATTGCCAATAATAAATGTATGCCTTTCAACATAATAACAATTAAAAATTTACACTCCACATCCTGAAAGTAACTACACTTTTCATTTACAATGGAAAATTTCTCCCTGTATCTTGGTTCTCTTTCATTTACAGACTACATAATTTTTAAATTTCTCCCAGTGTTTTGGTTCTCTTTCATGTACAGACTACATAATTTTCTTGGTTTTCCGTCTACTTTTTAAGGTTTTCGCTAATTTTTGGTTTAATACAAATTACAAGTGGCAATTTACACGCCGCTTCCTGAAACTACAAACCACGTTCTAAAGTTAAAGTTAATTATTTCTATTCAGTCATGCCATGTTGTGAAATTTAACTACCATGTTGTGAAATTTAACTACGCAAGGTAAACCAAAAAAAAAGTGTAAAATTATTTGTACAAAATGTTAAAATTAAGTAATCTTTTTTGTATTTGTATAATTATACTTGTGGTAATTTGGAAATTGAAAACCTAATATTTTAATTTTTTAATCTTAAAAAATAAATATAAAAAGGTAAATAGCTTATCTGATGCCTTTATAAATAGGAGGAAGTCATGACTATTAAATTTCATTTATTGCTTTACCCCTTTCCATTTAATTAAGTGGCAATTCTTTCCTATTATCATATCATATTTGCAAATAGATAGTGTGAATTGGTAAAACACCACTCTTTTATTATTTTATTTGGAATAAAATATTTAATAAATTAAAAAAAACTTTATTTAAAAAATTAAAAAATAATTATTTAATAAATTGAAAAATATTTATTATATTTGTAAATTTATTTTATTAATTAATGGAAAAATATTTAATAAATTAAAAAATGTTTTTTTTTTAAATATAATAATATTTTATTGATTAATGGATTAAAAAAAATTCATAAACAAAAGTCCAAAATACTTTCGTTGCTCAGAAACTAAACAGTGCCCTTCTTCTTTTTCATCTGGAAAGAGAGCATGTATTTTGCCTTACAACCTTATGACTAAATATATGCCCAAAAACAGGTCTGCAGATTGTTTGGACATGTATTGGGCTCTTGCAAATTTTTGTACAGCTCTCCAGGTTCATGCATCGACTGCATTTAGAGGAAAGAAAAGCTAGGTTTCATTTGTCAGCTGCCTTGGCGGATCCTTCACGGATTGCATGTTGCACTTGTTCACATTCTTCACTACTGCTCTTCGAGTGCATTCCTTTTTTTGCATTTCCATATTCTCCAATACTTTGTATGTCTTCCAAGTTTCTGGGTCCTCTCATCTTCACAGGTTTATTTGACACGTCACTTTAAAGATTTGGCATGGGCTATTTCACTATCACAACCAGAATATTTCTGGATCTGGTCGATATGTGGACAGACAAAATATAAAGTTGCGATCACCATCAGAAAAAATCGACTGTTGGAATCAGCACCATCGTTGGAATTTTTGGGCAGAAATTAAACATGGAAATATTTCCAATTACTATTTAATCAACCACTGAGTAAAGGAAGAAGACAACTGATCAATATTCATTTAGATGAGCCGGATTCGACCGTTGGATTAAGGAAGAAGACAAGCTAATTAATTTTCATTTCCATGCGCTCATTTTGATAAAAGTACTAGAGACCAGCACAACCCAGAATAAATCGGAATCATCACCAGCGTCTGAGAATAGAAATGGAAGAAATCGCCTCTGACGGGAGAAAAAGCATTTGCAGTTGAGTTTGTCGATTCTTCATTAATATTAAGTAACAAGGTAAACGAATCAATTTTCATTTGATTTTCATATAATATATTTTAGCTGATGTAACATTCAGAGGCGGTGTTATGTGTGTTGTAGGTGGTCTTTTATGTTTTTAATGAAATTTTGTTGCTAGATATTTATACAATATCATTAATTTTTTTTGTTAATTAATTAAGTAATTAATATATAATGATGATGATAATGATTAACCACCATTCAGATGTGAATTGGTATATTAGATCCTAAAAAAATAAGGGATTACTTGGAATTTTTTAGACTTTTAATAGCTTCTTTTATAGTTTTAACTTCCTTCTCTCATTCACCTTGTTCTTTTAGAACTAGTTCTTCATTTATAAATATTATTGACCTTTACTATGTAAGTTGTTTCAATTTATGATTTACTTTTTAGTTCTTTTTTTTTTTTACTATTGCTAGTGTGATATCTTTTTGTTGTTTTTCTATAGCAAAAATTATTAGATTCGGCTCCTCTTTTATGCTCATGATCCAACTAGATTAGCTTATTCATTTCATCTTTGATGGGTTTGATATAAATTTATTTTCCAAACTAATAAGGGCCAAATTGTTTGGTAGTTTTTCTTCTAGTTGTTATATCATATCTCTCATGTTGAGACTTGTTTCCACCTCTCGTGCTTGGGTTGATTGTTTTTGTTTTTCCATTTCTTATATTATATTCTTTATTGTGTCTTAATATTGTATTCTAACAATCTAATTTGTTTATCAAGCATTGCCTCTAACTCACTTTGGAGTTTCACTTCTAATCTACTCTCATTTTCTCTATAATGAACTCCTTCAATTTTATGAAGCAATGTACTTTAATCAATGAACTCCTTCAATTTTATGAAGCAATGTACTTTATTATTAGTCCATGCCAAAGGCATAGAGAGACTATAGCTATCCATAATTCGTTGAATTCATATTAATATGTTCTTTGACTATAAATTTTCGCATCATCTCTATTGTTCAACCTACAGAACTAAAAACATTATTTTTTATATAATAAAAAAACCTTATATGTTATCATCTCATTGGATAATAAATTCGAAGTGGTATTGCTAGCTTCACTATTCTCAATGTTTTAAATGTTTAAATATCCAAAGTTTTGAGCATCGATGCTTTGTTTTAATTTTTTTATTTGTATTGAAATGTTTACATACCAAAAGTTTTGAGCAATGACGTTTTTTTTAATGTTTTTATTATTTTTATTTTTATTGAAATGTTTACAAACCGAAAGTTTTGAGCATTGACACTCTTTTTGAGGTACTTGAATAAGCCTCACAGCTTAAATGTTTACATAGCGCGAGGCCCTTAAACATGCCCGACAACTTAAATGTTTACATAGCGTGAGGTCGTTAAACAGGCCTAATAACCTTAAATGTTTACATAAATAGGTCTATCAAAGTACATTTTTTCTCGATTTTTTTCATGCAATGTTGCATTGCATTTGGACAATATTGTTGTCCATCGCCACTCGCATAGCCATCATATGTTCCATACTTCTTCTATGCTTGGATTGCAATTTAGTCATCATTGAAGATACATATATTGTCTACTAGTTCATTGGTTGTTGTTGGTTCGTTGGTTCGTCGGTTACTACTTGTTGTTGTTTGGTTCAACTTTGCAAGGTTGAAGTATTGCACGTGCTATTGGACTTGTTGGTGCCTACTACTTGCTTTTGTTTTCTTCAACTTTGCAAGGTTGGAGTCCTACATCTGCAGTTGGAGTTGTTTTTTCACTTTGCAGGGTTCAAGACCTACACCCATAATTGCACCTGCAATTCTGTCGTTCATCATTGACCAGTAAGTTTCGATACCATGGTTTCATTCATATTTGTTCTTTGTTCTTTAATGTTTGCAGTTTTCAAGTAAGAATGTTTAAGTATTTCCACTCACATGGTCATGATATGTTTCATATTTCTTCTATGCTTGGAATGCAATTTAGTCATCATTGAAGATACATATATTCTTTAGTGGTTCACTGGTTATTTCTTGTTCACTGGTTCGTTTATTGTTGTTTCTTGTTCTTTGGTTCAATTTTCTAGGGTTGAGGTCTACACTTGTAGTTGGACCTGTTCATGTTGTTTCATTGGTTTGTTGCTTGTTCCTTGCTTTTATTTTCTTCGACTTTGCAAGGTTGGGTTCATGCAGCGACAGTTGGAGTTGTTTTGTTCACTTTGCAGGGTTCAAGTTATGCACGCACAATTGGGCCTATGGTTCTATAATTCATCATTGACGATTAAGTTTCAATACCATATTTTCATTCCTATTTGTTGTTTATTGTTTGTTGTTTCCATTTTGCAAGTAGGAATGTTTAAGTATTTATTCATCATTCTTGTCAACTTCGGCTGTCATTTTTTTTAGCATTACAAATCCCGATCCTTTGACTTATGTGACGAAGTGGAAATATAATGCTTCAATTGAATAAGGAATTATTCATCCTTCACACCTTTCCCTCGATGATATTCCCATCTTACCCGAGAATGAGTACCAACCGATATCATATGGGAATCAAACCCGTGTATTTCGCATGAAAAATATGATGTCAAGCTTATTTCCTTTGTAGGATGCTCTTGTAGAAGAAAACTGCTAGTAGTTGTAGAAGGGCTAGGTATGGTACAATGGTGTCTAAGATGCAACAAAATTGCATAAAATTGGCATATCTTTCCCTCCTTCTCTTAAAATTTTCTCCATTTTTTTTCTCCAAACTCTGAACATTACCTACATGCCTTTGCAAAATGTTCTTGTAGAAGAAAAAGATACCAAGATGGTGCTAGCAAGAATAGTTTTCTGTGGATTGCAAATTGCAATATCCAATCTCTATGTCGCTCTGCATGCAACATTGCTAACATGAATGTTTTTTAAAATGCATTACACCGTTTACATCTGAAGGAAACCATTATCATTCTAGGAGACTTCAGTGTTGACATTCTACAAAATAGTGCCATAACAAAATAATTGGAAAACTACATGTGCAATTACAATCTTCGCTTTCTTTTGGTTAAGATAAAACATCTATAAAATGCACTTATTGACCAAATATGGTGAAATGTGCCCATATCACAATACAACCTCTTTATGTTATACACAAACTGGTCTAACCATGATACAATTTGTCTTGTACTTGAATTATGAAATATACATCAAACATATTACAAAATTATATTTCCATGTCTCAAAGCATATTTGGATACTTTGTTTCACAAAACCAAATCATTCACCTAGGACCATCCAACTTCTTAATATTTTATGGCTTGTAATATATTTTGGCTACGAAAAATTCTATATAACCACAACCATGGATCAAGAAAAAGAAAGGTTCATGCTTCTAACTCTATATTTTATTCTATTCCTTTGATTCCCATTTAATGTATGTACATATTACTTGTCTTCCCTTACATACCATCTTACATTCATGTTGATTGTATTTTTTGTGTTCCCACATTGAAACAAATAGAATAACTAGAGAAGATGAAGGACTCTTAACCACTAATGTAGAAGAGGAGATACAAAGGTGCATGTTTCTACTCTTATTTCATATTCCATTGTTTTGTATTTCATTTATTGTCTGTATATTTGTTCTACTTCTTTGCACCTAATTTATTGTATGTAGATACTATGTATCTTTTTACATAATAACTTATCTTCATGTCAATTTTATTTTATGTACTGCTACATTGAAATAAATAGAACTGTATTTATTTTTTCACATGTCTTTCTACATACCAACTTACCTTCATGTCCATTGTATTTTCTGCATTTCTACATTGAAAGAAACGAATTAGTTAGACAAGAGAATGAAATCTTATATGCCACAGTAAAAGAAGATGAAGTACAATCTTCAAAAAGGTATACCAATTGTTATATTAAATCAAACACACAAAACGAGTAGGTGGATAAAATATTGGACTAGAAAATGATGGTTTGGCAACAATACGCCTTTCTTGAGACTTCCCTCTTCCGAATATTTACCTCCCCTTTTCTATTTTCCCACTCTCTATTATTCATTTTTTCCCCTCTTCTATACTTAATCGAATTCCCCTTTCTTTTCCCCCTCTACTTTCCCTTTCTGGTTATTTTACTCAGTCATTTTTTTCGAAAATGTCTTGGTGTGTGGGTTGGTGGACTCACGGGTTCCCATTTATACTCATGCTCCTATATCATGTGTCCGACCGATGGCTTCTTCATTCCATACTTAGCCACTTTTTCGATCGCAGGCTCCGAGGCTGACGGGTTCAAAATTGCGCTTCTATTGTTCTGTGTCCTCCAAACAACACCCATAGTTCCGCGATATACAAATTGACAGCCAGACTCCCAGACTGTCAGGCTCAATATTATGCTTCTATTCTTCTTTGACCTGCAAACAACTTCCCTTCATGCTATGTTCTGTGTTACATATTTTTTCACTCAAAATTTTCAAGGCATACAATTTGACTGTCGAGTCCTCATGTTTCATGAGTATCCCTTCACACCCTATTTCATATTCCATCTCCTTCAAGCCTGTATGTGACATCTAGAAAAATTATGAACAATATACAATGCATATGATCATTTAGTCGTTCTTATGTTCATGTACACAATCTTGCATCAGAGAAATTTGGACGAGTGACATGGGCATGAGTAGTCAATCATCGTAAGCATGAACACAATGACAAGGCCAAAGGTAAAGATTCATACATTGTGCTCTTGCTATGTTTACCAAAGAAATATTTTGAGCTATTTGTTCATCTATGGCATGATAAATATGTTGATATCATCTCCAACACATGCTTTGCAGTTCACAAGAAGTATCGACGAGCATAAGTGAAATGCCCAACATAGTGCAAGCTCCGCAGACTAAGATGTATGGTTACAAAACTCTGACCTGCATACTTCATCCAAGTTGTGCGTCTACTTGTACATTTATGCTCCAAAAAAATAAAACAAAAAAATGATTCAGACTTGCATTCACATTACATTTTCTATTCAAAAAATGTTTCGAGGTCAAAACTTAGAACACCCAATATATTATCGATAGAAGGCTTGAACAACCACCGAACTAGACAAGTGTTCGTCGGGGACATAATGGTCGTGTATAGCACCTACTTAGACAAGGAAAACAAAACTGTATGCATTGTGCATGCTGAAATGACAGACAACGAAGCCATGATGATAGTCACACTGACTATCCCTACACAACTTGTCCATAAACATGCAGAAAATATCTTTCCACATAATGGGATATCCATTACAAATTTTAATATATTTCCCAAAACAGTATATGACAGTGGTGATTGTGATCAAATTATATCACTCAACGAAACAAGTATTGTGGATTGGGATCGGATTATATCGCTCTATGAAACAAGTATTGTGGAAAAAATTCATTCGATTTGTTCAGAATATGATTTCGTACCGGACACAACAATAAACCAACTTGCACAGAGCAATGACACTTACCCAATCAGAACCATTGGTGCAACTATCACACTCACGAGAAAAGTTGGATCGCAACACATTCTCCATATAAAAGATGGAGACTCAAACAATGGCAAGGCAATGGTACCCTTCTGCATATCCATTTTTGTCCTTTACTTTCAGATGTTCATATATCTCAGTTATGTTACACAACTATTGCATTGTTCCATGTTGCAAATGAAATTGTTCGACACCTATTCAAATTTTTTTTCCTCAATGGAACAACAATTGCATAAAGGGAAATTTTCACTTATGCTCTTCAAAAATATAACAAAGAAAAGAGATGTTAAAGAAAGGATCTTTCGCACAACCAAAGCAACATTTGTAACAAAATTGTGAATAGTTATAATACAAGATCTAAAGAAACTAGCTAGCTTGACAACTGTTATGCATATAAATCTACAATGTCATCCACATTTTTCTCATAAAAATTGCCTTGAACAATTTTCTGCAGCTTTTTTGTTGTACAGTTGTATATTATATTGTTCAATATATTAATGATTTTGCTCATGTGCGCAGATTGAGGGTATTTTGGTTGCAACGAATGTGTACTCGACCCCCTTCGAGCCTGTATGTGCCAAATGCAACTCTCGTTCTTTTGCCTCTTCTTTCATCAATGATGGAACAATTGATTGCCTACGATGTAGTAAAAAATTCCCTTACATATATAGACATTGTCTCAATGTTTCCATCTAAACCCTCAGCAACACAATTGTACATTGTACAATTAGACAACGTTTTTTACAAGATGTGCTCCCTAGGTTATCAGAATTTCCATATGAAGTATACCTACAGAAAAAGGCAAACAATGTCTACATGTTACGCGATTTTCTCATCCATAGAAAATTTACATTAAATAAGGACAATGCCATACTGTATATCAATTGAACCAATTTTAATTTTTTCATATCAAGCATTGAAAGGAAACGAAAAAATCCCATACGTATCTGTCCATGCTACCCAATGAGGATATGAATAGAGTTTTGTAGTTCCATGGAAAATTGAACTAGAAGCACATAAGATTGTTCAATCCAGGAATGAGAATCATGAGGACAAACCTCATACAAAGTATCCAACTTTGAATAAATCAGGTCCATCCTTTGAGATGTTAAAATGGATTGCTCCTCTGAACAGAACGATCATGGATTTTCAACAATATTGCAAATTTGGCATTGTTCGACCTCCATTAAGTTAAATGATGACACTCTTTTCTAGAACAACTAATGTTATAACATTGTCACGTGAACATGATCTTGGTTCATAGTACTATCAGAAGAAAATCTTCATAGTGATCTTGTTTCATGGTGATATAGTAATCAGAAAATTTCTTGGTGCCCATTTGGGGATTTGGTTATAGATGGGATACAATGACCAAACCCCAATGATTTTTTCCTCTCTTGTGTTTAGCACACTTTTGTTCATGTGCTTTCGTGTTGTAGTTCAAGGTTCTCATGGGCCTAGTTTTTGAATCATGGATGGATAATACATTCAATATCTTAGTGTTTTTTCTATGATTTTAAAGAATACGGAAGACCTACTTTGTCTTTAAATGTAAGCTCTGTGAAGCAAATGTAATATGTAGTTCATTTTAGCACTTTTACTTGATCGATGAAATTACCAAAATTCATCTTCAAAAATACTTTGAAATAAAAGGATATATGATATGTGAAGTCCAATGGAACTATGATATCAACCATGGAAAATTAAAATTAAAATTCTTCATTGTGATACTTACGGTGAAGTTAACAGTAAAATAATTTTACTTGAACATCCAAAAAATGATTTTTATGTAGATTTTCGATGCTTCTCTTATGAAAACACATCCTGGAAAGTATAACCATGACTCACTTTCTCTATTCCTTGATTGAAGAGATTTTTCACCTATCTAATGCACTTCATATTTATTGTTAATACCATCAAAATGGATATTTTTTAAGACAAATTCTTGCTTCTGAAAATTTCCCTCCCCTTCTTTTTGCTGTCTACTTTCCCTTTCTCGTTACTTAGTCATTTTTCAAAAAATGTCAAAGTGCGTGGGTTGCAGATTCACGCATTCATATTTTCTCTCATGATTTTATATCATGAGTCCAGTCTACCCCCTCCTCGTTCCATACTCAACAACTTTTTCGATCGAGGGTTCCCCGCTAGGCGCGCTCAACATTGCACTTCCATTGTTGACCATCTCAAACAATAAGAGATGAAATCCCAAGAAATGACACTAGTATTTGGTGGAAGAGCGCAAGGCCAACCCATCTCAACCAAAGACAAAATGAAATGGCCTAACACCTCACAAGGCACACCAGGAAGCCAAGGTAGGCATACATAAGCTAGAAGAAAATTCATTGAAGCTCTACGAATCACAGAGGGTTTTGAGACTAGGCACAAGGTCACCACTATCAAGTTCTTAAATAAGTTGAAGGAGAAGGTCAAGGGTTGTAGGGTACCACGAATTATAAGAAGATTGACGAGGACCCATCTCAGCTCATTCGTGACATGGGACTCTGCAAAAGTAGGAACATAAAACACTATAATGGACTCTACAATAACACTGAAGAGTTGGTGGGTTTCCACTTGGATTCAACTCTATAGAGGAGTAACCCAATAATCTAATAAATTAGAGAAGAGATATACAAATCGAAATACAAGTATCGTTTGTTGTTGCAAGCCTTGTGGGGTTCAAATTAGGCTCTAAAGGATGAAGAAAAAGGAGAAGCATAAGAACACAAAGAAGACGAGAACCTACAACACCTTATCTCCCTAGACGAAAAAGCCAAATAAAAAAAAAAAAACTATTCATAAGTTTGTTTATGATAGAATATATATGCTAGAGGTTAAGATATGTTATAGCCTACTTTTTTACATTTATCTTTATCTATAAAGAAGAAAAGAAAGGCTAGAACATACTTAAATAGTGTCATCTTTTGGTTTTGAAAATGCTCGTGCCTGATAGGTCATAATAGAGGATTTAGGTTGAGATACCTATTTGAATCTCTCTACCATGTGTATACATATTTTTTACCACGTGTTATGTAAAAACATTCACCTTATGTAAAAACATTCACCTGTCTTTTACTTATAAAAAATAATCTTTTATAATGTTAGATAATATTTGAAATATAAAATTTGAATCTCTCTACCATGTGTATACATATTTTTTCCCACATGTTATGTAAAAACATTCACTCCCTTTTACTTATAAAAAATAATATTTTATAATGTTGAATAATATTTGAAATATAAAATTTGGAAAAAAATCATTTTAATAAATTTAAAGTGATGTAGTTTAAATCCTCTTGTGTATCTAGAACAATTTATATTGATTTTCACTAACTTTTACTAATGAAAATTGTGAGTTTGAGTCAAAACAGTTTTGTTTGTGTTGGAAATTCATTGTGTACCTCGAACTTTTTGAAAAAATAAGGGAAATATTGAACGATGTTAATGATTATAAAATTGGAAAATATAAATTTAATGAAAGAATGATGAAAAAATTATATTATTATAAAGAATAATTATTTTTTATTCTTATTTCAAGGTAATGTATATAAGATTTCTTTTCTTTTTCATAATATTTAAATGAAGGATAACTCAACAACCCACAATACAATAATGATTAGTTAGTCCAAAAAATTAGAATGGATCTCAACCTATGATTTAAGCTTTTCCTCATAATCATCAACATATCTTGAGAAAATATGTTTGTGACAAACACTTATTAGATTAATTGTGGTTGATCTTCATTTAAATAAGAATGTTTAAATAAGAATGATTTGAATGATTTAAATTTCATGTAATTATCGTTTTTATTGTGGTGAAAGAATTGTGATGTTTTTTCAAACATAAAATTATAACAAAATTTAGTGAGAATTCAATTTATAAATTACCAAATCTATTAAGTATTGAGAGGGATTAATTTTCTTAAGGTATATTTTTTTCTTTCATTTAATATGAAGGAATCACTACATGACATGGAATTAAATGATAGAAATTTTACACCTTAAGAAATTTTATTCCTCTAGATGCTTGATAGCTATTAATTTAAGTTGGTTTAATTTTTTGGATGTTGTACGTAGTTATTGATTTATTTATATAATATTCACACTATTAAAAATATTGAAGTACTTCACCAATTAGGGTTTCAATGTGAACATAGAATATCAGAAAATATTCATAATTTCAATAGATATTAAACAATACCTCCGAAAATCCATTTGTTGAATCTCAATACACCTTTTCAATTTTAAAACTCCATATTTTCAATATACATCTTAGGTATTCATTTTTATGACATTTTTAATCTCTTTTTATTCCTTTATCAGTGCTTTTAATATACTTATTTGGAACAAATTTTCTAAACATAAATGGGGATTATATGTGAATTATAGAATCCCACCCAAAAAAACTCCTAACTACCTATAAAAAAATCACAATTAAAAGAACAATTTTGTGAGAAGATTAATCATTCCACAGCTCAAAAGATGACTTCACTTAGTTGATCGAATTTTGAAGAGTTTCCACCATGTTTTCCATTTAAAGATCGAAGATTTATCACCACCACATCATTTCAGTTTTGATCGATCTAATTTCAAAGAGGCAATGAACCATCAATGTTCATAAAAGCCAAAATACGATTTACGTACATCAAAGGGGAAAGTTAACCAACTAATTGTGTATATATATAATTTTGTTTTGAGAGACACAAAGATAAAATTGATAATTAAATTTTGAGAGTGTTAACAAGGGATTTTATACTATGTTCATGTTTGAATTTGAGTTTGTAAACTCATGTTAATGTTTAGATTTATTATAGAGTATTTATTTTGTTGTATCATGCATACTTTGTTTTCTATATTAGTTTGAAAACTTCATTTAAATCTGTATGTTGTGTAGTGTTTTGTTGTAGAATGCTATTGATTTTTTAGTACATAAATAATGGGTTGATTTACTATAGAAGGAAATGATTTATTGAAGTTATTTTGATGCTCCAATCTAAGCTTTAGTTTGTTGTTGTAATTCCCCTGTTTTGTTATAACTTTGTTTTGTGGTAATATCCTTTTACTCTCTGCTAAAACATCTATTGAAAAAGTTGTTGTAGAACAAAGTATCGATCTTTGTTTATTATGCATGATTGGTTCACTAAAGTTTTCGTTGTAATATCTCTTTATTAATTGTTGAAACTATTGTTGAAACACATGCTAAAACACCCATTGAAACAATTGTTGAAGAAGGTGCTAAAACACGTGTTGAAACAGTTGCTGAAACAATGGTTCTATATTATTTGTTTTTTGATGGTTAAGGTTTGTGTGGTGAGGTGTTGAAAATCTTGTAATAATTGTTTATTGTTTCCTGAAGAACTTCCCTACATCCTTCATTGTGGTATCAAAGCTAGTAATATTTCTAGTTGTTCGTTTTGACTGAAAGTAATTATTATTCTTGGTTTACCAGAATGAGAACAATTTTGCATTCTCAAGATCTTTGGTATTTTTTAACTATTGGTTATCTAAACCCTATTGAACAAGCAGGAAAAATGGTTCTAACAAATGTTGAGTGGATTTTTTTGAAGGAGAACAGAAAGAAAGACACTAAAGCCCTCAGTCTTATTCAATAAGGCATAACTAAAACCATATTTCCGAAGGTGTCAAGTGCAGCTTGGGAACCTCTTGACAATAACTGTCAAGGTGTATCCAAGGTAAAGAATGTCAAGGTTTAGAATTTGAGAAGTGACTTTGAGAATCTAAAGATGAAGGACAATGAGTCAATTAATAGTTTCATGATTGAAGTCATGAATGTTGTGAATCGTATAAGGAAGTATGGTGAATACCTCTCAAACAAAAGAGTAATTGAGAAAGTTCTTATATCTTTGCCAAAGAAATTTTAATTCGTAGTTGTACCCATAGAATAATTTAAAGATATTAGTCTAATGCATATTGATGAATTAACTGGTTCTCTGATTGCTCATGAATCTAGGATATATAGATATGATAATACGTTATATAATGCCTTCAAATCTGAGTTGCATGTTCCTAGAGGCAGAGACAGAGGAAGGTCTAGTAGTAGAGAAAGAGGAGGTCGAACTTCTAATCAAAGAGACAACAAAATTGATTTAGAATATGAAGAGAAAACTCAATAGAATCGTCCTAGTTTAAGGGGGAGTAGCAGTAGATCCTGGCAGCAAGGGAATCAAAGGTATGATGAATCTAAGGTACAATGTTATTATTGTAAGAAATTTGGTCCTAGTTTAAGGGGGAGTAGCAGTAGATCCTGGCAGCAAGGGAATCAAAGGTATGATGAATCTAAGGTACAATGTTATTATTGTAAGAAATTTGGACATTATGCTAACAAGTGTTGGAAGAAGCAAGAATATGTTGGAAAGCAGTATGCACACATGATAGAGGAGTCATAGGATGACCAAACAATTGTGTTTATGACTTGTAATGTCACCCAGAAAAGTGAAAATGGTGTTTGGTTTTTGGACAATGGATGTAGCAATCACATGACTGGAAATAAAGAATCATTTTCCAGTTTATATACCAATATTGAGTCTGAAGTAAATTTGGGTAATGACAATAAGGTAAGAGTCAATGGTAAAGGTGCGATTCCTGTTTATACTAAGAATGATGAAATCGGAAAAATAGATGATGTTTATTATGTACCTAGTATGAAATACAATATGTTAAGTGTTGCACAACTTATAGAGAAAAAGTAGAGAGTGTTCTTTAAAAAAAAGGTACGTACAATTTATGATAAGTATCCAAGTAAGAATTTGATTGCTAGAGGAGAGATGACAAAGAATAAAATGTTTCCACTTATTATGAGAAATTATGTGACTCACTCTTTGAATGCTTATAAATCTAAAGGTTTGGATCATTCATGGTTATGGTATATGAGATATGTCTATTTACATTTCGGAGGTCTATATTTGTTGAAGAAGAAGAAAATGGTGAAGGGGTTGCCCAGTATTCAGCAACCAACAAGCTTGTGTGAGAGTTCCATTGTGACATCCCCAAAAATAAATTATTTTTGAAATAAAAAAAATTGTTAAAAATTATTCCGCTTTTGGGAAATTCAAATTTGGAAAAAAATTTCCATTTATGGCAATTCCGAATTTCGAATTTGGTAAATTGTAATTAATTATTATGAATGTTGGGAATAGACCTAATTTGAACTAACTAACTATTTGACTATGACACGTGTATGTAATAAGAATATTTTTTAATTATTGTAGGAGGACAAATGGAACAACCATGTTAAATTCAGCTCACCATGACTCCATGAGTGGGGAACATGTTGGAACTACCTCTGGGTTGATTGTTACAAGTGGAAAATCAGGGATTTGGCCATTGGTATCCCCTAAAAATTAGGGATTTAGAAAGCTGTGAAAATTCCCAAGGAAGGAAAAAAAAGACCTAGGGAAAAAGATTGTTTTGGATAAATAGCATATGTGAGGAGGCAGGACGATGCCTAGTATGCTGGGGAAAAGGAACTATTGTATACTTGTTGTTATGAAAACAAGATATTAAGTGTGAGGCAAGCAGAGGAAAGAAGACATTGTTGAATGGGAGATTCCAAGTTTTCCCTCATGGACTCATAGTCAGGCCAGGGGTGAATCGGGCAAGTGATTTGGCTACCATGTTCTATGGTTGGGAGGAACATGGTTGTTCCCTTTGTATTATCGAGAACTATTTTCAGATATGTAATCTTTCCCTTCTCTATTTTGGAATGATTGTATCCATTGGTTATAATGCATCTGTGTGAATGATTGTATCTATTTTCTTAAATGTATCTATTTGAATGATTATATCTATCTACTGAAATGTATCTGTTATGGGAAAGTGAAATATATTTCATGGATGAAATTGGTTTGTTGGGGTGAAGTGTATGACAGACGACCAAATTCTAGATTTGTTCCTCCTATAATTAAAATGCTAGATAGAAGTACCTATATATATAACTGAACGTGGAAAGGAGTAGATTAACTATGATTTTTCTTTCCTTTTCTGTTATTAAATTCTAGGAGGAACTATCTATGTATAACTGGATTTGAGAAAGTATATGTGTGTGTGTGTGTGTGTGTGTGTGTGTGTGTGTGTGTGTAATTAAGTTTCAAAAATTCAATATAGATCCTACAGATCATAGGTATATACCTATATGATAAAATGAAATTTATGTATATATAAACATAAATATATAGATCTATTTACAATTGGCGCCTTGCACAATCAACATTGATTAAAGGAAAATTTAGTGACTATAATAGAAAATTATGTTACACAAATATTTGTTGTCTTATTATACCAACAAAAAATTACGTCAACAGGGAATCAACTACTTTATGAGTAAGGGAAATACCCAAACAGAGAGTCTGGAAACCCCTCTTAAGTCTCATCACAGTACCAAACAATTTTTGAATAGATTATATGTGTACAGACTTATAGATTAAAATTTTGGAACTTATTAGGTGAAACTCGAATTTTAACTCTTTTTACACATATTATCTCGTAGAATGAAAGTAAGAGAACAAATATAACAATCGGGGAGTTACAAAAAGTAATGTGAAATTAATAGAAATAATTTGAGTATACATATGCCTTCTCATTTGATACAAAGTACTACCATAGATTGCAGAAGTAAGATATTGCACCCTCAAAGAATGGCCATTTGTATATGATTACATTTATAAAGAAATTAACCGAGACAGAATTGACAGAATTGTAAGCTCTTAAACCCAACTCTGTCTAATTAGCCAAGGCATGGACCGATTCAATACCTTTGTGACTGGAAATAGTATAGTTTGAAACATTTCATATGCACATAAGTAAGGTAGATTAAGATAAAAACTTGAATACATCTCAGAATGAAATAAGAAGCATGTCTAATTAATTACAAGTTCAGACTAAAATTTTACAACTGTAAACACAAAAGCTATACATCCAGTACTCTTATCTTGTCGAGGACCTACGTTGTTAAACATTTAAAGTGAAGATACATGAATGAAAAGAACTAACAATATATTAATTAGAATGGCAAGAGAATTTAAATCGTATATCCTTCTTCAAAATGTCGAGTTAGGACACAATAAAAATCTGACTGATCCTTTCGGCCAATCCTTTGGTTATTAAAATCGACCCTCATTTGGGCCGTTAAATTTAATAATGAAAGTAACACAACATTAAAAGAAAATGAATAATCTATATCACAGAGAGTTAACCCTTTATGTCTTGAGTTGCCTAAGATTCTGGAGGAAGGCATAATGAAACTCGAATACCTTTCAAGTGGATGAAAGTGGTTGTCCTCCATCTATCCATGTAGTTGAAAACCCTACACACATTGTGACAAAGACATCACAATCCGTTCAAAAGAAATGAGAAGATTTAATAAAATAGGAAAGGATAACCGAAGTAATACTTAACTCTCGATGGAGGGGATCCAACACCCTTCTCTTTTGCGACCATCGCGTATCGTCCAGACCACCAAAAGGTGGAAGAGGAGACCGAATCTCTCTGATGGTTACCCTCACAAAACAAAGGGGCCCACCATTAGTAACAAGAATCGGAGATCAATCAAAGGAATGGTATAGAGAACAAAATATATGATTATTGGTTATATATACAAGTCGTATAATAAGCATAAACCTCATATTTAAGTGAAAATATATAAAGGGAAAATATATATAACCAATAATCTATCCAACACCCTATAAATAAATTTAAGGAACATGCAGGAACAACATAATGACAAAGACTCTAGATATACATACCTTCGCACACATCCATATTATGGGTAAGTGGGCACGAAGAGAATAACCCAGATTTTCTTTAGGTACAGTTAGGGTCTTAGTCTTACTTAATGAATAGTCTGACTACTATCTATTCGGGGAGACTCTCAAACAATAAGATTACAGTCTTAAGAACTTGTCGATAAGTTTAGGAAATGGAGAAAAGGCAAAGAAAAACCCCTACCTTTGTATGCGACCAGAATAGAAAACCAACTATTTACTAGTGAGATTTCAATACCGTAAAATAGGTATAACATTTAGACTCTTACAATAACCTAGCCAAACAAACTTACCACCATAACTCTGGTGAAGCATAGTATGGAAAATTACGAAGAGGAAACTCAACAACGAGTGTAGGAGGATATTATAAGAGACTACGAGCAAGTTACCACTCACATGAAATGCTTGGACGAAATCACAACAACAATAAACTATAACAAGATAAATGATCTTGTTGAACGACTCATTAATGAATATGAAAATAGAAATGTCACTTACCGATAGCATAAATATCCCGGGAGGCGCTCCATACCACCAAACCCCTTGCAAAGTAAAAGTCGAGAAAAGAGTGCGAAAACACAGAGCCCATTTCGAACTAGGCTCTCACAATGTGACAATGAACAATGGTGACTACCCTAAACACGAAACCATGCATATCGAATGTATTGGGTACAACAGGAAAATACGCCATGTGACTTGAGAGATTTGGTGTACTTGGGTTGGATGAGGGTATAGATTTGGCTCTCGTCCCTCACCCACCTCCATTAATGGTTGGTCAGAGAAATAATTCCTGACTATCAACACCTACAGTCATATTTACGAGGGTTGGTCTCGGTATTTTCCAGAACCTATGTTTTCAGATTTATCAACCTGTAGTCGCTACTAGTCGAGTTAGCATAGATGGTTAGTTTAGTTTAAAACCTGGTAAGTTTCAATCAATTGTCTGTTTGGGGTTCGCTTCTAGTTAGGGAGTTGGTTTTTTTTCTTCATGAGGGGAGGATTCTTAGTCAACCAAAGAATGGCCGAGGATGCCTTTCATAGTCCTTAACCACCCACAGAACACTTCAAACAACTCGTTCAATGATTAAACAATTAAGTTTCGACTACCATTACTTTGTTGTATATAGTTATTCGGGGCCGTAGAGTTTAGACTTGTGCACGTTTATGGAGACATGTGTTAAAAAAGAGGATGAGGTCTTAAGTACTAGGCCTATGTCTAGTTTCCCTTGTATTACAAAATATTTAAACTCTAATCCCTTACAAATGCTAGTATGACTTCACAAAAAGAAAATGCTAGACTATGGTTGTGTAATGTTAGAAAAGGAAGTTTGAATACATGGGGTATCACAACTATCAATAAGGATATTTACCCTATTATAAATCAATTTTTACAAGCTTGGAGCTTATTGCGCCGTAGAAGAAAAAAAAACATTTTTGACGAAATTGAGGTATATTACATCCATACTTTCAAAGCATCGCATGGATACATTTATTTATGGAGTTTCGTGCAGGGACAAATCTCCATTGAAACTTGTTCACACATAATTACGCGAACCGATGAAAACATCTTCATTGAATGGTAATGTCTATTTTAAGGATTTTATGGATGATTTTAGTTGAAAAAATTGGGTTTATTTGCTGAAGCACAAATATGAAACTTGTGACATCCCCCCCAAAAAAAGTATTTTTGAAATTTAAAATTTGTTGGAAAATTATTATGTTTTTAGTAAATTCGAATTTCGAAATTTTTTTCCATTTATGGCTATTCTGAATTTGATATATTGTAATTAACTTTTATGACTATTGGGCAGAGCTTTGATTTGACCCAACTAACTATTTGACTATGACACTTGTATGAAAATAGAATATTTTATATTTATTGGAGGAGGACAAATGGAACGACCGCGTTAAAATCAGTTGACCATGACTCCATGAGTGGGGAACATGTTCGAACTACCTCTGGGATGATTGTTACAAGTGGAAAATTAGATATTTGGCCATTGGGAGTCCCTGAAAATCAAGGATTTAGAAAGCTGTGAAAATTCCCAAGAGAGGGAAAGGACCTAGGCAAAAAGGATTATTTTGATAAATAGCATATGTTAGGAGGCATGACGCTACCTAGTATGATGGGAAAATACTATTGGTTTCCCTGATGTTATGAACACTAATGATTGAGTGTGAGGAAAAAAGAGTAAGCTGGGGAAAAGAGAACTACTGTGTACTTGTTGTTATGAACACTGAACATTAACTATGAGGCAAGGAGAGAATTGGAGACACAAGAAAACATTGTTGAAGAGGAGATTTCAAGTTCACCCTCATGGATTCATGGTCAGGCTAGGGGGTGAATCGGGCAAGTAATTTGGCTTCCTTGTTCTATGGTTGGGAAGAACGTGGTTGTTCCCTTTGTCTTCCCGTGAACTGGTGCATATATGTATTCTATTTCTTTCTCTGTTTGGAATGACTAAATTGATTTATTGAAATGTATATGTCAAATTTTATGTTTGGCATAATATGATGGATGCATTATGTTCGCTCTTGTGAGGCATAAAAT